>JARYHS010009186.1:249106846-249280145 GCA_031002005.1 Vandiemenella viatica
TTTGTAAATTCCTCAGTAGTGAATACTTATTGTAAACACTCTGTCCCTATTGTAGCCGCCTGGATTAACCTGGTAAACCTACCGCTTATAAGGGACCTACAGTTTAACGTGGAATCCGAACCACAGAAGGAATCTGGAGTACTTCACATAGCACAAGAAGCTGTGCTAGAGTCTTCGAAAATCTTTGTCGAGACAGGGATTCGAACGTGGGACCTGTAGATCTCCGGTCAGACGCCTTAACCACTGAGCCACCGGACCACTCCGAAAGTATTGTGATATTCAGGGTCTTCCGAAGAAAATATGCGCATTTCTTTATAGCCATATTGAAGACTGTAGAAATAACTGTTTGTGATATCTTCTTCTCAATATCCAGTGGTATGGCTGGTGGCCTAGTAGGGTCTCAAACCATCTTCTTGCTGGTCTTTCAACATCTCTCCTGCGTTTGGATTTGGTATTGAGGATTTCTCGTGGGATCCGGTCTTTACTACATGGTCTGTCAAAAATATTCTGTAGTTTTTCACAGTTTGGAGAACTGGTTTAACTTTCGGTTCCTTAGGGATGAAATCTGATCTTTTTCTATCCCTTACCGTGTAACCAGCTGTTCGTTACCTTTGCGGAGTGTCCAGGCCTCGCTGCCGTACAGTAGCGTAAGTTTAGTCAGGATGCTATATAGTATGATTCTTGTGTGACGTTGGACAAGATATTGCTTGAAAGTGCTGTTTATTTTCCTGTAACTTTCGCGAAGTTTGCGATTTTTTTGGTTGCATATCGTTTGCTAGAGGTTGTATTCTAGGTACGTATATGCCGGTACTTACTTTTTGGGTGTGTTTTCTATTGAAGTTTGGCTCTCTTGTGATCTCTCTCGATGAAGGCCATAACTTTGGTTTATATCTTAGTCATAAAATCGGATCAGTGGTTACTCACTCCAAACTCGGACTGCGGAATGGGACTTAAGGAGAAATCATGATCTAATCTCCAAAATTATGTCGCGCATGATCTAATTGTTATTGCTGGGACTATGAATGCTGTTAAACAACGGAAAGGAAATTGGGCATCACCATCATCGTTGATAGATTCTCTGGCCGGGTATACCAGGAACACAGTCCTCTCCAGAGTTCCTCTCCTGCCACCATTCCTCCTCTTACACTACCTTCATCTTGCCCACTCTTCTGCTCCCTTAATCCACCTACCTGCGACTTTCCTCCAGGGCTCTTCCTTCCAGTTTCAAATAATACATTTTCTTCGGCATTCTTTCATCCTTCATCCTCTTCATTTGTCCATACCACTGGAGGTTTGATCTCCAAAATCTATTATGTGCAGTTTCCTCTTTAACTACCTTCTTCAAAAGCTCGTTCAATCTCGTTGCATCAAACCTAATCCTCCGACACTTCATCTCTGGATTCTAGTAGCATCTCTTTCATTAATAACCCACACTTCAGAATGATTTGTCTTCTGCAGTTCCATGACCCCCCCCCCCCCATTCCATGTCAGCCCTCTGACACACGTAGAATTCTTGAGCTCTTCTGAAAGTTTCAGTTACTTCCTTTCGCTTTCTTCCATTCTCTTCTGTACAGTTCTGAAACACTTTGACCAAGAAAGGTGGGAGAGCGATAACGTTTGGGTCGGGCACTCGGTAGGATGCGGATTCGAATCCCCATCCAACCGTCCAGATTTCGGGTTTCCATAGATTTCCGAAATCAGACCAGACGAATGGTGGGATGTTCCCTTCAAAAGGCCAACGCCGAATTCCTTTCCGTTCCTTGTCCCTATTCCTTTCCTTTCCTTGTCCCTATTCCTTTCCCACCCGTAATGACCTCGACGTCGACGAGGCATAAAGTTAGAACGAAAAAAAAAAAAAGATTCTTGACCTCTTCTATAACTACATTTTTTCTCATGGAGTTTGGAGACGAATTCAAGTATTGAACATGTTGACAATAAAAAACCCAATCCCAGAATTCGATTAAAGGCTGCTGAGGAGACAATAGAGAAATGAAACGTTCGTGGGTGGACTAGGGTCCTTCAAACTGGAAGGACGAATGTTTTAATCCCTTGATTTATGTGTCTTGTCTGGTCTCCAGATACGGCAAGCTAAGAGGAAAACAAAGCGCTATCTCTCTGTTGTCACCTGATATGGCGGTCCAGCCAGCGGCAGGCATACAAAGCTATGTCGAATATAATGAGGTGATATAGAGTCAGCCGGCTCACCATGAAGTCATCTGCACTCTGAACGCGTTGACCGCAGTGCCCACAGGCTAACTTCCCAAAGCAACTTTTACCTGCACCGACCAGCACTCTGGCTGCAATATTCCACACGCTTCTGTTCTATTACGAAGTATTTATACTCTCAACAGAAGCTGTATAAAGCCGGACCTTCAGGTAGATATTGTAAACGTTTGTTTTTATTCGTAGGTCGAATATCGCCACAAGTGAAATATGCCGAAGACGAATTTCGTACATGAGACTGCTGTCTATGCACAAGCTCACGTGGTTTTCTTGGATTTTATCTTTACCTGTTTCTTTTCCCCACATAACAGATATTAACCAGTTATTTTAATTCTCTCTTTATGGCCTTCAGTATCTGATATATGACCAACGCTTTAACACCTGAAACCTCAATACTTACTGTTTATTAACTATCTATTAAACATCTCTTAAATGACTCATCGAGGCTTTCCTTTACACATTAATATTACAATTTATTTACAATCTTACAACACTCTTAAGATTAACAGTTAGTGCTAATCTTCGTTTCGTTAAATTCAATTGATATCCAACATTCTCAGATCACATATAAATCATTTTTGCTTTGCCCTCAGGCTATTTACATATAATATACAAACATTAATGTATTCTACCTCCCTACGAAGATAGATTCAATTTTTTTAGACTTCCATTTCTTGAAGCCTCTTTTTATGACATTATCATTTCATATTAATGGCTTCCATCAATACCAATTTCTTCCATTCTATTCGCGTCTACTAAAGATAATGCTTCATGCATCTGGTGACCTCTTAACTATTTAAGTCAGAGTTAATAATGCACTTCATTATTCTATGTTTATGCAAATTTGTTATCAATAAATTATCCTAATTCTAACTAAGGACTATTTACTTTACAATATGCACTACGATTAAAAGGAATCACATGTTTCTCAAACGGATAATACACAGAGGGAGTAAAATGCGGCTGATTCATCTGTGGAGCATTGTGAAAGAAGTAAAAGGGTGGGGTCATCCATCAAGAGAACATTGGACTCAGCAGGCTATGTTATAGTTTTCATGAAACAATGGAACTAACAATGCCAGGTATTCACTAACGACAGTTTCCTTTGAAGTGACGAATCTATGATTCAGATGCAAAGCTTCTTTCGTCGACTTTAACGTCGTCCGTCTTTGGAACATCAATCAGATCGTGAGATCGATCCTTCAGGTTGAGAAGATGCCAAAAGGTGCTGTTGATAGTGTATGGACACTGGAGTGATGCTGAAGAATCCAAGTCGCTCTGAACAGAGCCATACGTCAAGCATAAGCGTAAATTCAGTAAGGTGCTTTTTCATCACGATGAGGCCACTTGCCACACAACAATTGCTTCAGCAAGAGGTCTTTTGGCTTTACGCCTCGTCGATGTCAAGGTCATTAGAGGCGGGAAAGGATGGGGAGCAGGGAACTGGAAGGAAGCCGGCCATGATCTTTTGAAGGAACCATCCTGGCATTCGCCAGGAGTGACTTGGGGGAACCATGGAAAACCAAAATCTGGACGGCCGATTGGGAATTCGAACCCGCGAATGTGTCATGTCCTCTTCGTTCTCCTCATCTGCCGGCATGCGATATTTTTTCCTCCGTGGTTATATGAATCGAGTACTTTTTCTACAAACAAACGCCACAAAAAATATAATATTTAAAAATTCCAATCGTCATGAAGTAGAAGAAATTTTGGGGAAGATTATCAACTAGTTCCAACAAAGGCTTGAAACCATATTTCGAAAACAAAAGCCGTTAAATTCTCGAAATTCTTTTTTGGCATATTAATCTTAAATGTTATCAAACAACTTTTCTTTTGATTAAATATAAAAGACCAGTAAACTTGTTTGTAACTTTTGCACAGCCAATCTTCCCGTCACCCCCTAAAAATACCTTGAGTCTTTAGTTGGGTTGTTGAAATTAAATAGCTGGTGCCGTATGCACACAAAATAACAAAGACAGTTTACTAATGTGGACGTATTTTCAATTCACAATAACTTATTGTATGCAATGTTTGATGTCAGAAAACAATCATCTTTAATTTTTTGTTCGTCATTTGCAATAATTGACATGAAAATATTCTTTGAAAAGTCCACAACATTTGGTAAATGTAATCCAGTTCTTTGAAGCGTTAGTCTCTGAGACTTATTGCAAAAGCAACTTTCGGTGGGAACCCTGGTAACCCCTGAAGCTTCTGCCGCCCAATCGACTGTTGAGCCCGGCGGGTTGCGTCTTGCATACGCAGGCGCTGCGACATGTAAAGAGTGTCCTAGCAGCCGTGGACACACTTTTAACTTAAACTTTAAACAAATAATTTGTTTTAACGTAAATTGATTCTAATATGTCGGAAAAAGGTAAAAAAAATATCCTTTTCACTGTAAAGTTTGTATTAGTTGAGAACTGGGGATGCTGGATAGAGAAATAATGTATCGAATTTAAACGAAAAATTAACGAAGTGTTTACAAATTATTTTTTTAAATACTAGTGCGTAGGCCCTATATCAGTGTGTAAGTTTAGGCTCAAAGAACTAAAACGCCTATTGAGCGAAAAAATGACGACAACGCGTTTTGGTTTCTCGAAAAAGGGCGCAACACGTTATTCGTGTTATGGCATTTACAAAAAACAGCGAGAACTTGTAGTGGCTAACTCGCTACGTGGTTTATGAACGCTCCCCAACGTGAAATTGATCCAGGTCGCATTCTACATACATGACGACTCACATTTTTCCTTTTTTTTTAAAGTCCTGTAACTCGACGGGTAAGAAGTATCATATATATTAAATGCAGCCTGGACCGATTAGTCGTGAACAGAAAGAGTTAAATACTGATAGGTAACAACGTGTTGTGCCCGTTTTCAAGAAACCACAACCCGTGGTCGGTTTTTTCGCTCATTGAGCGTTTTTTGATCTTTGAGTCTAACATGTATACGCGCAAGAAGTGAAAATTGTATGTATTTTGTGTGTGTGTGTGTTTTTAATGTTTTTGGTGTGTGTTTTGGTCTCGAGTGGAAAAACGATACAATCTTTATTGCATTTGTACTGTAAATAGTGATTTTGTCTACGCGTTACTCTCGTAAACAAATGAAACCAATATAAATAAACAAAAAGTAACTAATAACCAAAGTAGAAACTAAAAATACCGTTGCGCGTAATAATGGCGACTCCTCCGAGTGTAGATGTACCGTCTGACGCCGTCACATGATTTTCGGTGAGTATCAAAGCAATTTAATCTTTAACAATTTTTTATTAAGATTAGATATATACATGGAACACTTGTATATTCACACTTATGCATACATGTAAAGAAAGCGTAACGCGCAACCCGAGTTAACTCAAAACGACGTTCCGCATTTTCACTGTAAGTGACGGCATCGTCAGTGCGCATGCGCAGAACGTTACGACGCATGCGCGCTTAACGCTAACAAATTTTTCCCAACCGCGCAACTACTTTGTAATTTTTAGCGTTTGATGTCAAGCGCTGTGTTTTACTAACGGTTTCTTCAAGACGTCACTGAACCGAGACTATAAACACTTGTTTAGGGCAATGAGATGAAAGAATCTCGCTTGGGGTGAAAGTTGTAATGTCTCGTATTACAGTAAAGGCTGCTCAATGGAAATTACTCAGCGGTAAAAACATTGTTATTGGCTGAAACGGTGACTGCTCCTGCGTTGTAAACATACTGTAACTTACGGCCTTTATGCATAAAAAAAAAAGGAGTTTGCAGGATCGTGGATATCATTTTAGGACATACGATGTTGGTTTATTTGATAACAGAACCAATAGCTCATCCTCTGAACTGTGGAGGGAATGAAATATCACATCGCTTCAACTACACGTCTCAGAGAACATGACGCATGCGGCAGCCGAGCGCAATCAGACATATCTCGCAGGCGAAAATAGTATCTTTGTGTATAACAATTCTCCCCTCTAACTGTGATTAAAACTTAATTACTGTCTCAAGAGGCGACTGGCAGGGCCGTGGATTTCATTTCAGGACATACTATATTTGTTTATTTGATAACAGAACCAATAGCTCATCCTCTGAACTGTGAAGGGAATCAAATATCAACGTACTCGTACAGGAAAGAGACGACTAATAACATGTACTGTAATGGGTTTACGGAGATAAAGCTAATATCTTCAATAGGCACACAGAGTAGATTACATGAAACCAATTCAGAAACCTATCATCATAATTGTCCACACTTTACAGCCACTGGTCGGCTATGTTTAGCTCGCAGGCCTCTCCGTTTTCATCTCTCTTTCCATCACAGCCTGGATCCAGCCTTTCCTGCACACACCCCTCCACAACTCTCAGCCATCTATCCCATGATATCCTCTGGGTAGTTTACCTCGTACGTTTTTCTTCATTCTTCTTACCGATGAGGCGTGCTAGGACTAAGTGGCAATTTCAATTCTTGTTGTTATTTTTTCTTCCGTTCAATCTTACATTCCTTCATCGTTTCACAGTGATTCTTCCTTTCATCCTCAGACCACTTCAGAATGGATTTATTTTCTCTTCTTCCTAATTCCCTACTTCTAAAGATCTCTCTGTTCATAGTTTCCTCTTCTCTCATACTATTTCTTTCTAAAAACTTCTTAACCTCTGGAATCCAGCGTGTTATTAATTTTTTTCTTAAAATTAAATAAACATCGCTTTCATTCATCTATTATTATCGATTCAATAAATATGTCCAAAAAACACCAATCTACATTTTGTTATTGTTTCTGTTGTATTTTCTATGTTCTGGCATATTTCTTTATTACTTCTTAATTTCCATAGTTTTGTTGCTTCTATTGGAGCAAAGAGTTTTTTCGTACCTTCATTTTATGTATATCTTTTGGTGTTTTATGTTTTCCCTTCTTCATGTCTCTCTACCCTCTTCTGGAAGTACTCTTTCTTATCCTGCCTGTACTTGTTATCCATATTCTGCTTCTGAAAAATATCATTTCACTCACCTGCATCCTCGCCTCTTTGCTGTTCAGATTTCTACAGCATACATGAAAACAGGACGATCATATGCGTGGTAAATTATACCCTTGCTTCGCTGTGGAACGTCGTCGTTACAAATCAAGCTTTTTAAAAACTATGCTCTTTTTCTTCCTCTTACGCTTGATGGTTAAATCCTTTGCACTGTAACACAAGCTTGGTGGGTGTCTTGGAGCGATTTACTCTTCCTTGGAAGCTTTCTTGGAAAATTTAACTGGGCTGGTTTCATCACATTCCCCGGTGATGAAAGTGTATACCCGCGTTACCTCTTTTGATGTGTCTACGTTTAGTGTAGAATCGTGTTTGCGTTTTGAATGACTGATTTAAAAAAAAAAAAAAAGCTTAACGTCTCTTAACAGCGAGGTCTTTAGAGACGGTGAAGGATGGGGGGCAAGGAATGGGAAGGATTTCGGCCATGGCCTTTTAAAGGAAGCATCCGGGCATTTGCCTGGAGTGATTTGGGAAACCATGGAAAACCAAAATCTGGATGCCCGGACGGGGATTCGAACCGGCGTCCTCCCGAAAGCGGGGCGAGAACGCTAACCGTTACACCACCACTCTCGGTGTCAATGAATGAAAGACGAAGAAAGTGAGAGGGTGGAAGCCGGTACTCCTCCATCCCGGGCTGCTCTTCCGAAAGATATCAGGACGGGATTGCGAACCTTAACATTTCCACTCGGTGAACGAATCAGCATCAAGAGTGCCGTTTGCGCTCAATCCAGACGAACTGCAGAGAGGTTTGGGATTTAACCCAGGACAAACATTCTGGTGATTAGGGTATGTGAACCACCACCTCTCAAGTCCTGCAGTCCAAGTCTTGGTACATTTCAAGCAAACTTATGATCTGCTAGCCCGTACCCGTGACTTCGTACGCGTGGATTAAGAAATTTTTTGCCAAAATTAAATATAGAAAGTTGCTAACGAAGGATTTGTCCCAAACAATATCGAATCGGAATAATATGACAGGAAAGCTAACACTATATCACTGTACCGTCGAACCTGTCTCTTGAAGAGAATCAATTACCAACATATTTCTGTCACCAGTCGATAAGGTCTCAAAATTTCGTGACTACAACTGTTAATCATACTGGAAAAAATATCCTGTCCCCGTCATAAAGATTTCCTTATAAAATTCCATCACAACGATATAGCCATTTAGTCGTCAAAACGTAACAAAAAGACAAACACTTACTTCCGTATTTATAATAATATTACTGTGGTTCACACTCACACACTGACTGCGAACAACACCTGAGGAATCATTATAACGTAAAAAAGTGTACACCTACAACATTGCAAGACTACCTACAATTTGCCTCGCATTGCACCCCTAACTTTCTAATATCTACAGTTTAACATTCAATCCGAATAACCTACGGCCCAGGCCTGACACTTACACTGAAAAACAATTTTTAAAAATCTTAGGCTCCACGGAGATTTGAACCGGAAACCACGACGTTCGTAAGCAAGCGCTTTAACCACTAAGCTGCCAGTCCACTACACGGAAACACGGTACGGAGGCGACCATATCCAACGTGTCTGTCTATTGCCGTATTTCGAAGTTATGAGACAACATGTGTTATTTATACAGATAATTTTTCAACCAAATGTAGACAGTATTTTTCTCCTTGTTTCAAAGGATAAGTGTGAAAAGTTTCATCGAGATCGGATGAAAACTGTGGATTTGTATGAAGAACAAACAAACCAACAAACAAACAAACATACATTCATCTTTATATATAAAGATGTACTCACCCCGAAAGCTTGGGGGGGGGGGAATGTGGGGATGGTGCCATTTAAGAGGCCGTGGCCGAAGTCATTCCCGTTCCTTGCCCCCAATCCTTCACCGTCTCTAATGATGTCGATGTCGACGAGACGTTAAGCTATAAAAATAGGGAAATGATAAAGCTTCTGATTATGTCCGTAGATTCGATTCGGGATCACGGTGTTTGCACTGTACCTGTGTATAAGCAGCATCTTTCCGACCTGGCGTTTGTGTGGACGTGGGTTTGACTCCCGGACCAGTCATCCAGATACCGATTTCACATGACTTTCCAAGTTCATGCTAGATGCAATGAAGTTTTCACGGGTGTACCGGCGGATTGTGTAGTGTTTTCATTGTACAATCCGGCGGTACACCCGTGATAACATATAAGATTACTTGTTATTTTAATAAATTATATATTCAGTAAAAACGTTTATTTTTCATATCTTCATACTGAATACCTTATACTAACCCCAAATAACAATACAAAGATATTTTCTTCCAGCTGAATGCCTCTCCTCTCTGCTACCATCAAAAACTGCTTGGCAACCCCCAAACAATCAAAGATGCTCCCGTCTCCCCAACAGCCACGTCAGAGATGCTAATAACTCTTCTCAAATAAGAACTGTGTAACAGGCACAGATCTTTTTTTTTATTAAATATAAATGTATAATCAAAGTGAGGAAACTTCGTTTCTTTACAAACATCATAGCAATTACACGCCGGGAAACTCTTACTTCACACTAGGTAAATGGCGGGATGATTCCCCCAAAATGTCATGGGAAAATTCCTTCTAGCTTTTTTTATCCACAATCCTCTGCTGCTTCTAATAAAGGCGAGGAGCCACAAAGCAATACTATTATTTTTTTAAAAATCTGTGCTTCGGTCCGTAATCGGGACAATAATTCTGATCAGGGCTTCAGAGTAGACACTTGTGTCAGAAATATGGTATTCGACTGGGTCTTTCTGACGTCCAAAATTACATCACACGTTAAACGAGTGGGGGGGGGGGGGGGTTCCACAACGTGTGAGTGACGTGACAAGGGGGAGGGAGGGGTAATAAGGTTCGTGACGTCACTTTGTAACTGTTGTTTTAATGAAGTTATAAATTTCAAAGTGTGTGGTGTTACTACGGGAGGTAGGGAGGGAGTGAACAAAGTGTATTATGGCGTGACAAGGGGAAGGAGAGGGGGTAAAAATCATTAAATTATAGTGACATAATTTAAGTTAGAAAATGGAAGAATTTGAAATGTGGTGCTACAGTAGAATTCTGAAAATTAAATGGACAGACAAAATACGAAATGAACGAGTTTTGGAAATGATGGGTCAGGAAAGAAGTTTGTGGAAGAAGCTTACAGAAAGAAGAGACAGGTTGGTAGGTCATATTTTGAGACATGCTGGATTGGTTAATTTGTTAGTGGAGGTAAGAACTGTAGAGGAAGCAGAGATTGCAATATATGAAGCAAATAATTGAGGACGTGGATTGTAAGGGATATGTAGAGATGAAAAGTTTAGCACAAGATAGGAAGGGAAGGAGGATTGCATCAAACCAGTCGAAAGACTGATGACATCAAGTATATATATATAATAAAAAAATTTAAGTTTGTCCACTTGCAGACGTTTAAAATTTACTCTCAATAAGAATTTATGTCCTGGTGAAATCCACTGTTAAACAGTTACCATACCAAGTATTCTATAAGGTGAGTGTGGCCGTTAACCGTGAACCTACATTTCTACACGTTGTGCGTGTTGCTGCGTATTCATGTCTTCCTTGCAATATTTTCTTGTGTGCAGCTGCACATTTGAAGGCCTGGTATTCTGGTGTTCTTGAGAAATGTCTCTCAAAAACGTGATTCCGAAGATTCCACACTGTCTCGAAGTCTTGTCCGTATAAGAAGGAAATCCCTGATCGCTATCTGATATTGCTTCTACTTCCGGAACTCTCCGCTCGGTGATCCATCGTCGGGATTTAGCGCGAACGCGTCGCTGCTTGTAATCAGCTGATCTAGGTGGCACATTTTTTTGTTTCGGTCAGCTAAGGTAAAAGAAACGATCGTAACTTTCTAACGGTTTATGTTATCGAATGGGGAAATTTTCCTTTATTTTAAGAGTTTCTACACACGTATCGAGGCAATTAGAATTTTTTTTCTCGACAATTGCAACCTAGTTTTCTTACAGTTTTCCCCAATATCCCTCATGGTCAGCTTTTATCTCCACATATGCTGCAACTGTTTGTAACGATCAACTTGTCGCAGAACAGTTGTCATCTGTTTGTCAAACGTATAATTTGCGTTCTGTGTTATAAGGGAGCGTCCATAAACTACGTTACTCGGTCTAGGAGGGGGGGAAGAGGTTGGCTGGAAAGCTTCGCAAGGCTACGTCAGGGGGGAGGGGGATTCCGAGCCAAGTCACGTGGCTTTTCATTCCTATTATTTGTCACAGTTAAAATAAGGTACTGAACACATAACAGTATGTGGATATTTATTTCTGTCATTTAATTACCACCTTATGTAATTTACGGTAGTCTGACAAAAGAAAACATTACAGAATGTATTCTGGAATCAATAGGGCAGGAGTGGGGGGGAGGGGTTAGGCAAAAGCCACGTTGGGCTACGGGGGGGGGAAGGGGGGTTCACAGGAGGCCAAAATGGAGCTATGCAGTGTAGATTTTCTTTAAGAAATGTTTAATTCATGAGTGGGAAATTAAATGTGATGGACGCTTTCTCCGATGTCAATTTCATCACACATCTGTTTTATCCCTATCCTGTTTTTTATTTATTTTTATATATATCTATCTACGGTTTTCTGAATGTAATTTTTTTCACTTGCCTACATTCGTCGGTTTACGAATTTCAATTTTAAATTCTTTCTGCGTTTTTGCTAAATTATTAATTTTCCTTGGAAATCTATTCCAACCCTTGACTCCGTTACCATCCAAACAAAATTTTCCCTCTACCTTATGTCTGAAGTCAAGTTTCAGTTTGTAGTGAAGGTCATCTTTTCACTTCCATGGAGTACTCTTAATACTTCTACCATTATCTTTTCACGCCCTATTGCCAATATACACGTTGTACACTCGTAGCGGTTCTCTTCACCCTTCTCCCGTCTTCCAATGAATCCCTTTATCAATTACTGATTGTGTTCTGCGGTAATTTCATTAACAAAACTCGACGCCATCCTTTGCACCTCATCCCACTTCCTCTAGTTGGTACCCAAAATGTGTTCCCTAACGGCAGATATTTCTGATGTGGTGGATACGAGGTTTTGTCGTTAAGTGTTTCCACATTATAAATTTCTACGCAAATTCATACAGTATTAGCCAACACTAACAGGTAAGTATTATAAAGACAGCATACAACGGATCTATGGTCGTTGAACTGCATGACTTATGATTAAAGCAGATCATAAGGGGACATTATACATTCAGGCTCTGAGGACGTTATCCATACAAATAAATGTAACTGCATTTTATACACCCATAGTAGCAAGTGTTTTGAAGTGCACAGGATATTTTATAAGAAATTACAAGGGGTGTATTGGTGGAAATATATTGGTGGAAGAATTAAAAGTGGTGCATGGGAGAGAAAAGTTGGCACTCGATTTGTTTTTTTTGTTTCGTTTTTGTTTTAAAACTGCTTTACGTCTCTCAACAGCGAGGTCTTAGAGACGGGAAAGGATGGGGGCAAGGAATGGAAAGGAATTCGGCCATGGTATTTTTAAGGAAGCATCCCGGCATTTGCCTGGAATGATTTGGGAACCCATATAAAACCCAAATCTGGATGTCCGGACGGGATTCGAACCACCGTCCTCCCAAATGCGAGGCCAGAACGCTATCCGTTACACACACCACCCTCTGTCTCTCTCGATTTGGGGCATGAGAGTGTGAGATTTTCTTTTTCAGGTAAAGTAGTCAAGGACTGGAATAAATCAAGCAATAAATAATTTACCAAAAGCGCAGAAAGAATTTAAAAATTAAAGTTCGTAGAAGGCAAAAGTTACAAGAAAGGGGAAAAAATGGGTATCTAGGGAAGTACCTACCGGAGTGGGTGCCCTATCACAATTAAAAATAAATGAATAAATCAATATAGCATTAGTTATTGTAAGTGGACGTTCTCACTATACACCCAACAACACATATTTATAATAATATTTGTGCCAATGTGATCCAATGTTTCATGGGCACAGTAGGTTGTTTACTCGCTGACTAATGTTTGAGTTGTAAGATTCTTTGTAGCCCATACTGTGTGTTAGCCGCTCCTATTGTATTGTCCTGGCGAGCGATGTCTATTGTAAGTTGGAAGCGACTGTTGGTGTGCAGGCAAATGAGCCCAGAGAGTCGTTTCATTAGCATTCCGCCAGCAATTAACATGAAGGAATGTGGTTTCGTGTGTTAAAGATCTGTAGAGTATTACGAACGTTGTCATTACCAGTAAAATATCAAGTATCATCAGAGTACTGTACCGGCGGCAATTTCTGTCCGTGGTAGAGTGGCTCAACGTTGGTGGCTGAGTATAAATACACATTAATGTCCTTTGTAGTGTAAAGTGACAAGGACCCTTACATTTTTTTGGGAATAATTTTTGTTAAAAAATTAATTAGATATTAGTCTTACGTGTGTTGTGTATACAAATGTGTTAAATTGGTATGAAAGAAAGAAAAAGATAAGCATATAGTAAAGTGCCAGAATATCTACGGACAGTGGTCATCTATGATAATGTATATCTTTGGACAGAAAAGAGAGATGGGAATATGGAGAGTGTATAGACGAGAATATGATATAGCTGGCACGTGATTGAATAAAACGGAATTTAAAGAAGTGTGTTTTGTGCCAAGTGATTATAAATAAAAAGTGCTTTCGAGTGTTTCTTCAAAGAATTCATGTCGTGATATATATAAATTATTTTATTGTTTCTGAGCTGTGCATTGAAATAATCTGCCGGCTTCTGCAGCTAATATTGCGGCTTGAAGACGGGCAGATTATACATATCAAGAGGAGCTAAGGTAAATTACCTAAATTAAATCCAAGAAGGTGAACTGACAGCAGTCACAAATTATACTTTGTGTGAAAACAAATAGTAAAATACAGACCCCTCATAAAAAATTAACGAAATAACACTAAAAAAATTAGGAAACGGTATTAAATCACAGAAAAACATATTTTAAAGTGAGATATAACAATAAAAGGTTTTAGTTTTTTTAAAAAATATAGCATATATGTACGGTATATAAGAAACAGAAAGTACTTACAGGAATTAAATCGTTTAGCGACAAAAATCGCAGATGTAGACTTCCTTTTCAGCCCCAGCACAATCCACATGGGCCCACACTAAACATATAACGCCCATCATCCCAAATTTCCATTCTGAAGCCTCGATACATTTCCTGTCGCTAAACACGCACCAACCACCATTTTTGGAAGGGGGGACTCCAGAGAGAATCTTTAACTCCGATGTTCCAGAGGTCACGCTTTTTCTGATCCTCAGTGTTTGATTCTTTCAGATTTTTATCAAAATTAAGCCTCGTTTTCACAAGCTCTTTCTAGAGGCTCTACAGCTGACCCAAGCTCCTGGCCGCATCTCCTTTTTCATCCTCTAACACGTTTACGTTCTTGCTGTTGAGCTTCCTATACTTCTTTAGCTCTTTAACTTCCATCAATAGGGCTTTATAAGCCGTAGATGAAATGACAGTAAAAATGCATGCTTTACATTCCATACTTGACTTTAAGCATAATAAAATAAGGGGTCTGGTTTAGTCAACTCGAGAGGGTCCCGTTTGCGGCAACTACAGTCTGTATTTATTAATCAAATACATTTTCATCCAAACTTCTCAAACAAAACAGTTTAGCGATAAACAGTAACATAAACCCTTTTCATTTAAGGGTATATGTAGGCCAGAAGGTTTACCTGCCCATATCCAGGAGAATTTTTTTAAAAAAATATAGCAAATGTAAATTTTTGTTTACTGCCAAAGCATGTAATGGCGATTTGATGAACAACCAATGAAGTGGGCCACGCGAGGATTCTGCTACAGAGTGGTAGAAGCCTAAACTACTATTTTCACTAGATCCTGCTAGAGTTCGGGAGATTTCAGAGGCAGGAGACCGGAGATACACTTTAGGGGGAGGAGTCCGGAATAGGGCACTTTCCTCTATTATTTTGAGGTATAATTTTTTATCTGTAAATTGACAGCTTTCCACAACCCACAGGGCCAGTCTCTTATATTAGGATCAATGGGAAATTAATGTATTGTAACATTTCTCTATACCTGACGTGCTGTTTATATCTTTTGGAGTGCAAATGGCGAATTAGTCACTGAAGTGTTCAAAGTCATGGGATAGGAACATATAGATATCCAGATGGCGCGGAAGAAACGCTTATATGCTCCGTGCAGTGCCGGGGCTTTCGATGGCACTCTCGTGAGTCGTGTGCATTCCCGACCTGATTATCACCGCGCGTCACGAATTAACACACACTGAATTCGGTGTGGTAGTTGGCGACAGACGCATGGGGAATTCAATTTCGGAAATTGTTGCTGAATTCAAATTCATCGATCCGCAATGTCAGCAGTGTGGTGAGAACATGCAATTTCCATCACTACCTGCCGCCATGTGATCACCACGTCTGCGTGGAGCTGCCAGAGTTGGTTGACAGAGAGGCAACACGCAGTGTGCGGACAGAGCAGCGAAATGGGACATGCCAGCAGAAGACCGTTGCGATCGCCAGTGCTAACAAAACACCGTCAGCTGCAGCACCTTCTAACAGTCACACGTTCAGTTAGTTTAGAAAATGTTTCGAAATAACACTGAATAATATTTGTTTTGTGTGTAATGAATGTAAATTGTTAAAAGAATCTTTGACAGCAAAGAAATAATGTGTGGACTGGTCATGGGTAATACATAAAATATCAAAGGAATGATGTTGTTGTTGTTGTTGTTATTCGGGTTTTAGGGCGCGTCGACGACGGGGCCATTAGCGCCAAAGGAATGAAAATGGGTGGTGGGATGGAAGTGACTGAGCAGATCTGGTGGATCTGAAACTGGAAATGGTGGCGGTAGGGAGTTGCCGGGCTATAAGAGAATATATTATTATGAATGATTTGTAATGCTGGCGGCCAAAGAGAATATTGATGTTATGGAAGTTGTGAAGTGTTAACTGTTCACTGCTGTGTAAAGTTATGAATGGTGTGGAATAATACAGGAATAATTCTAAAAAGATTTTATGGTATTGTTGATTTTATTTAAAAGGAGAAATCGTGGAATAATTTCAGGTACAGTATGAACGTTAATTTCAGGTGATGAGAAGGATGGAAAGGAATTATGATCGGAATGACGAACGTGAAAATGTATCTTAAATAAATAATAATAATAAAAAAACGCAACATGAATTTCCTCCATGGCGGAAGATGTTAAGGAACAATATAAGGTAAAAGAAAATGTTGTAATATTATTAATAATCGTTGTTAACTGGTCAGAAAGAGAGAATTTGAGTATTGTTTGGTTGAGATAGAAAGGGTAAAGATTAATAGTTTATGTGAAAGAATTCGAAAGTCAGGGATACGCCGAAAGGTGTAGGTTATAACCTCTACTAGGCTTGTGAACATATCTGTAGGACCCTAGATGAAAACCGAGCGTGGTGGGTTAACGCTCTGGCCTCGCATTCGGGAGGACGCTGGTTCGAATCCCCGTCCGGGCATCCAGATTTGGGTTTACCATGGTTTCCCCAAATCACTCCAGGCGAATGCCTGGATGCTTTCTTCAAAAGGTCATGGCCGGATTCCTACCCGTTCCTTGTCCACAGTCCCATCCCGCCTCTAAAGAACTCGACGTAGACGAGGCGTAAAAAAGGGATTGGAAAACGGTTGCGTCGTCAGATGATTCACGATTGCAATTGGTAAGGGTTGATGGTAAGGTTTGAATGTGGCACAGACCCCTCGAGGCAATGGACCCAGGTTGTCTGGAAGACATTGTGCTGGTGGTAGATCCATCCTGATATGAGTTGTGTTCACATGGGCTGGACTGGGACCTCCGATCAAACTGAACCGACCATTGACTGGAAGTGGTTATGTTCAGCCACCTTGAGACCATTTGCAGCCATTCATGGCCTTCTCAAATTAACGATGGACTTTTCCAGGATGGCAGTGAGCCACGTCACTGGTCCAAAATCGTTCACGGCTGCTTTGAGGAACATTCTGGACAGTTCCAGCGAACGATTTGGCCACTTAGATCGCTCGATTTGAACTCAATAGAACAATATCGGGGGCATGATCGAATGTCCAGTTGGTGCACAACGTCCTGTACTAGCAACACTTTTACAATTATGGACTCCTGTAGAGGAGGCGTGGCTGAATATTTTTTTCCGACAAAATGTTGAGTCAAGTCGGCGTTACTGCACTTCGTCCCGCAAAACGGGGGTTGCACACGGTATTAGGGGGCGTGCCACGACTTTGAAACTTCACTGTATTCCAGCAAGCTAGTTCACAATGTCTCATTCTATCATTAACGACCCTAATTAAGTAGATCACTCGAAAGAATAGCTCAAATCATTTGGAGTCAGATTCACCGCTCCACAGAAGATTAAGCATCATCAATCTTCAACGTTCATGAACGGTGAAAATATAACTGGTAATGATACTATAATTTGTGCTTTTGGATACATGCGAGCAATATTAAACAGGTTTAGCTGATGGTTCTAAAAAACCAATAGTTTTGAAGTAACAGAATTCACTAAGTCATTTTTTTTTTTACTGTTTAACGTCTCTTAACAGCGAGGTCTTTAGAGACGGGAAAGGATGTGGGGCAAGGAATGGGAAGGAATTCGGCCATGGCCTTTTGAAGGAAGCATCCCGGCATTTGCCTGGAGTGATTTGGGAAACCATGGGAAACCCAAATATGGATGTCCAGACGGGGATTCGAACCGCCGTCCTCCCAAATGCGAGGCCAGAACGTTAACCGTTACACCACCACTCTAGGTCACTAAGTCAACAAACTTCGTGACGCAGTGCTAACTGCTTATACATAGCTGAATCCCTTGAACAGCACGGGAGACATCGTACGCAGTCGTGAATGTTGGGCGCTAGTTGGAGCGAGCAGCAGTCCGCAGCTCGTAACTTCAGGCCCCGCGGAGCAATCACGGGGGAGCTGCCCACTCTCGTAATGTAGAGACCACCACACTGCGTGCCACTCGCTATACAGAGCTCTGTTGGTCGCCATATGAAAGGACAAGGAAACCGTTTGTAGCGAAATGTAACGACACGATGCTTTGACAAACTTGTTTGCGTTATTGTACTCTCATTCATCTGGTTCACGTCGTCCTGTGCTTCAGTATCAACGTTAGTATTATTTTTATTATTACAACTAACATTTGTCCGCTGTTACGTGCGCGTGTGCTTTGGTATGTGTACAAATTATTTAAAGATTTCATTCTATTAATAAATATCAAATAGGAGAGGTATGAATGTCATTATTACAGTTGCATGTAAGTAGTTCCATTGTGCCTAGTTTCGATCGCAAAACTGCGAATGTTTTAATGGACTTGTTATTTTCGTACGGAAACATTGCCAAATTTTCAAATGCAGCCAAGAATTACTTTTAACATTTTTTTTGGTTTCAATGACACCATATTACTTCTTTCAGCCGCCACGATACAATGAATGTATTAATGCACAAGAGACAGAAGTGACAATTTTTCGAACGGAAACATTAACGAAGTTCATTGTTAGTTTGAAACGTAGCCTGCACCAGAAAGACACCTGACACGTTTTGTTACAGCATAAGGCACAATGGAATTAGTTTTATAATCTACGCGGTGTAGCATGAGGTTTTAGAATTCCAAGTTACTTTTTAATTTCATTGGCTCCATGTTGCTGTCGTCAAAACCTCAATAGCACGTATTAAGTTCCAACTCTATGGCGATAAAAGCTACAATCACAAACAGGGTTATGAGTGTTATTTAATAAAAATAATTTATTCTGCTGGCTGTGGTTTTAACAGCAGCTAAAGTTTGTACACACGTTTCTTGGACGATATTATTACACAATATTTGGACATAGGAAATACGTTATCTGTTGATGTTTATTGTAGGCATCTTTCTTCGAGAAAAAACTGTTTTCCCCATCCATTGACATGTACGGAAGAAATATCACATAGTAACGTTTTTAATTAACACTGTACAGCATTCAGCGAAGATTTCAAAGCATGTCGTACCAAAGACAAATTTTGTAACTGCCAAAGATGTTAATAATGTTGGCGACTGTGATTGTAGGAAATTATATATTACTTCACTTGATATGTTTGATTCAAATATTCCGTTAATTTTAGAGTTTTAAATTTCGCAGAACAGATTAGATAAATAGCTGAAGTCAAGGAACGAAAGACAATCCCAAAAATAGGCCGTGTGATTTTTTTGTTAGTTTTCTTGAAAAGAGTGAACATCTTAACTACAGTGTGATCCGTGGATCGTAATAACTGTTCTAGAAATGTATTTAATTTATTTTTTCTGTCCCACGATACATATAAGTCATTAGTTAGTTCCGCAGATTTTAATTCGGACCATTAGCTCAAAAAATTTAAAAACACCATCGAAATTGCTGCAGTAGTTTTTACGCAGTTCCCGTTCAAACAAAGAGACACACGCAGCTTGCTTACAGATTTATAATAGAATAGATAAATTACCCGTAAGCGTGGCTCAATGCCTGTAGGCCGCGCACAGTGGACCAGGTTCGAGTCCTGGTCCCCACGTGCAGACTCTCCTGATTTCGGTTCTTAAGTGGTTTCCGCAAACATCAATGTGAATCCTGGTCCGGTCCCCAATCTCCACCCTGTTCAAACTAAACATTTTACAAACAAAAGTTACGATTATGATACAGAACACCAGTTACACGTTACGGACGACAGAAGGCAACACAATATTCCTCCAGTAGGGTATGTAAATGCTTCGGGTCTCGTAAATGAGGTTCTAAGTCACTGGTAAGCGACATGAATTCTCACCCTCCTGATTTCACACACTGGACACGTGTGTAAGCGGCGACCGGTGTCTCGCAAACCACTGGAGCCAATTCGAGGAAAAAAAATATTATTTAATGAAAACAGCAAAAGGAAACCTAATTCTTGAAGAAAATCTGGCTACCATTGAAAACGGAAAAAGGGGAGTTTAGTCATCAAAGGAACAAAGATCTAGGCATGGAAGAAGATAGGCAAAGGACGACAAACACGATCAGAAAGAGGAGAGTCAGATTTTTCGGTCACATAATGAGAACGAATATCACCAGACTTACAAAATGAATTTTGAACCACGTTTACGAGAGTTAGATTGGCAAACAGTGGATCCAAGGGATAATGAAGATATGATACAGATCAGAATAACAGTAGATATACGAGGCAAATTTCAGAAGATTGATACCAAGGGGTAAGAGGAGAGGAGGAAGGGTGAATAACATCTGGACACAAGAAAGGAGGAACCAGCGAAATGAAAGGGCGAAAAACTATTTGGAGTGATGAAAAGAAGCATCGAGACGAATGCGCAGGACTCCTTTTCGTGATCCTTGGTTGGCCAAAATCGAAGATGAAGGAAGCCCCAAATTCCAATAGCAGTTGCATTGGCGTTTTTCATTAAATTATAATTTACTGTCTAGAAGTTCAGTATCGAACTTGCCTACTGATACGATATTATTGTTAGTGCGGGTCTATTTTAGTACGTATGCCGATTAGATTAAAAGGACTAAAATCTGAGTCAACAAAAGGATCGATGACTTCTGTATTTATGTGTGCGATGTGAACATTAAGAGTACAGAATTTCTGGATTCATGTACAAAACAGCAAAAAGCAATTTACTTTATTTGATCTCCGTGACAGCGTGAGGCTGTGAAACACCCTCCTGTTCTGTTCACTTCAGTTGACACGTGGTTTTACGAGACGTGTCAGTCGCTCTAGTTGGGACACATGAGATACAGAACAGTTACTCCAAATCTCGCCTCACGAGGCCCTACGTGATGGTCTGCTGGGCACTCGACTGGAGTCGCTCAGAGGAGATGGGGTCAGACCACGGCCGCCAAGTTACGATCAGCTCTCACGTTTACAGCAGCGGCTCCGGGTGTTTTAAACAAGTCTGGTCTCTGTGGTAATGCTGTTAGTGTAGCTATCATGATAGTCTTGACAGATCTACGCAATCGGAACTCAACCATATCCCCGGGACCACACGTTTGGCGCTCGTCACAAACTCCAAGCCTCTACAAACGCTTGGTTAATTTAGGGGAGCCAAACATCGTCATCCACATGCTTGCTATTGCGCTTGGAGAAGCAAGCATGACAGACGTCGAGGTTGTTTCGGCGCTAATTTTGGACTAACCTATTTTTATTAAAAAAATATTAAAAAATAAGAAAGACGGCAAAGAAGATCGTGGATGTTAAAAATCTATAGAAACCGTGCCAGGTAATTATTGTAATTTCATTCATGCAACTATAATTACTATGTTGCTTTGTGTACGTATTTCATTTAATGCATGTATATTGTTTTATACTTAGAATTCTATAATAATTATTGTTTTAACGGCATTATAATGTCTGTATCAATTGTTTTTCGACTGCAGAGAATTTATGGAAGAAACATTTATTCAGCCACTTTTTCAGCCATCTGGGCAGTTTGATAACTTCTGCCGGATGAGCTATGCTGATTCTGAACATTCGCTGAATGAAATTTCATCTATGATTTCTAAATAAAATACAAGATATATGTACAATACCAGCTAAATTAATAAATTTATACCTGAGCCAGAGCGAATAGAATGTTGTTTTTTCTTTAAATGTTTATGAAATGTGACAATTAGAAATTCTATCTTTTTCTTAAACCTGCATGATAGTTTTATTTAAAACTTCACTAAGACGACTCCAAGCATGAGCTACATTTTTCTCTATGGTCTTTATTCTTCGGGTCAAAAATGAGGGGTTCTACTTCGTAGCATTCCAGGAATTTTAAAAAATCCTTATTGGGCCATTTATTCATTTTACCTGCAGCACTTCTATCACAACAAATAGGAACGCACGTCTGTCCGCCGTCAATGCACAACCGATACTAAGTCCGCACATACGTGTAGACGCTTCGCAAGCGCTTGCCGCAAACTTCCTTTGATTTGTGCCAGAAAACAGACACTCAGTCGGATCAGCCACAAGTGCTAGCAAGTCTACACAAACCAAGCCAAACGCCCTATCCACACGTTTCAATTTGTGACGGTTTGACGAAGTTTGGCAAGCGTGTGGTCCCGGCTTAACAGGATGGACAAATGGACAGAGACATATCACATACTGGGTATTTTTTAAAAAAGAGTTTCAAATATTTTAGGAGATGATAGTATAATCAAAATTAGACAAAAATGTCTAATAAAGATTGGGCTGGAAACACGTAATTTCGGAGTTCATAGCAGGTGCTTGGAGTGATGGCCGTCCAGGGCATTGTACCCCTCAGCCCTTCGGCGTAAGGAATCACTATTTTTTTCCGGCGTAAGGAATCACTAACTCTTTTTTTCGGCGTAAGGAATCACTAACTTTTTTTTTCGGCGTAAGGAATCACTAACTCTTTTTAACTGTCCTGGTTGGTCTTATACGTGAAGACATGCATTTAAGAAACGACCCCGAGTGCCTGCACCTCGTTGATTGGAATTATGTAAGCCAATTCCTTGATGTGTCCCCATAACCAAAAGTGGGTGGGAGGGGATATTCTCCACCATCCCAAAACTGGTACTTACCTGTTGAAATTTGTGTTAATTGCTTGCTTATAATACCCTCTTCACATTTTGCGCTCTTCTTTTTCGAAAAAGTCGCCAGGAATTAAATTAAAAATTCTGAAATATGACATTGTAGCGCAGCTTGTTGATGCCGCCGGCACTGCGAAATCAATGATATCATATTGAAATGATATTTTAATCCTTTGTTGCAATGTTTTCTTGCCGTTTTAGCTTCACTCCGCCGTAACGTCGCATGAAATTAACAGATACAAAATATTTATCCGAAATGCAGTTCAACAAGGCTCTCCATCTTAGAATCGATATAAGCAGTCAGAGATTATCGATTGCTTCCGTTGTAAACAAATGCGCAGTTTCCGAGAGCAACTTTCCCGTAAATTTTTTACTCTTGGTCCAGGCCGAATTTCAACCTAACCACGATCACTATGACAAAACGAACCTGTTTAGGTTGATATGATCCCTGTACCGATAATTTTTTGTGCCATTTTTGCAGTGCTGCTAACATTTCGCCGTTGCGGAGCGTCCCACATTTCGGCATTATTAATTTAATTCGTGGCGACTATTTCGAAAAAGGGAGGTGCAAAACGTGAAGAAGACATTATAAGGAAGCAGTTAATACAAATTTCAACAGGTCAGTACCAGTTTTGGGATGGTGGAGAATATCCCCTCCCACCTCCAAAAAGTTTACGGGGATTGAGATGTGGAGAATCAGATTGTTGATGCGGTACCGTGCAAACAAGAAGATGACTAACGCATTCCGCTGCTCATATTCGTCACATGTTGGTTCCAGGAGTGGCTTCCCTGAACGTAGAACTCCAGATCCTGCGTACGGACGTAGCGTGGCTGTCCACTGTTCGGTGCTGGGGAACCTGTTTTCCCAAGACGTTGGAAAAGTCGGCTGAACAGTCTAAAAGATGGCACCCCATGTTGTGGATATCTCTCTTGCACCGGGCACGGATCGCAGGCCATTTGCTGAGCTATAGCAAAACACCATATCTGCCATTACCCTGTTGGGTAGTAGGCGTCCACTGTAAAGTATGTCCTACGTTTCCTACGGAAACAACATACCATTTCGTACCACAAAAAAACAATAACATGAAAGCACAAATCTAGATACATTGTACAATTCAAAACATTCACTCGTTTGCGGGTATACCACGTCTTTCTATGAGCCTCTAAGTGGCTAAAAAGACCAATTTTACAATAGCAGGTTCTTCCACAGTGATGGCACATACCAGCACGAGATCGTGGCGGAATGTCTCTTCTCAGCTTCTCCTGTTCCTTCTTACGATTTGTTTTGTTGGATTCTAGTTGTCGTCGTTGCTCTTCGTAATGCTGTGATCCCTCCTGTGAACCATTCGTCGCCATAAAGATCCATTACAGGCTGCATCGTCCCAGCTGTATGTATTTATCAGGCATTTCTTAAGAATGGCTCCAAGTCCAATGCCATATCCCTTCATTTCTCCTCCTCGATTTTGCTGGCCGTTCTTTAGTTGCGAATACATTATTTGTTTGGGGAGGCGACTGTTCGACATTCGGCTGACATGTTCAACGCATCGAAGTTGGTGCTATATTA
This sequence comes from Vandiemenella viatica, assembly GCA_031002005.1. Classification (NCBI taxonomy): domain Eukaryota; kingdom Metazoa; phylum Arthropoda; class Insecta; order Orthoptera; family Morabidae; genus Vandiemenella; species Vandiemenella viatica. Next base: position 249,131,148 of record JARYHS010009186.1, read on the forward strand.
CTATTGCTTCAATGCTTGCTTCTTCTAGTACACATTTGTTCGATGGTCTTGCCATTTTTAACCAACTTCAAAAAAGGAGGAGGTTCTCAATTCGTCTGAATTTTTTTTTTTTTTTTGGATGTATGTTCAGCGATATCTTCGCCAATTTTGATCCGATTTAAATGAAATTTTTATAGTGGATAGAGTATACCTCCAAAGTGGTCCCATATGAATTTCATTGAGAAACCACCCCTTCTACCCCTTTACACCCCTTAATATTTATACAAATCCACACTTTTTATCCAATTTTGATGAAACTTTGGAAATGTATATTAAAAAATAAACAGAAAAATACTGTCAACTTTTGGTTTGAAAAAAACCGAACCCCTCTCCCCCTGTCCACCCCTTAATTTTTGACAATGTTCTTTATAAAAAGCTTAAGTCGACACCATTTAACTGATCTCCATTAAAGTTAGCATATACATGTAATTTTTCATGGAAAAGGTTTCAGACCCAAAAAAATAATAAAAAAATACCCCTCTCTCCCTTTACACCCCTTAATTTTTATACAAACTCACATTTTTTATCCGATTTAAATGGAAATTTGGACACGTATAGTCAAACATAAAGAAAAAAATGCTGTCAACATTTGGTTTGAAAAAACTGAACCCCTCTCACCCTATCTACCCCTTAATTTTTGCCAATGTTATTTATACAAAACTGTAGTCGACATCATTTAACTGATCTCCATTAAAGTTGTCATATACATGTAATATTTCATTGACTAGGTTTCTAACCAAAAAAATAAAAAAACCACCCCATCTCCCCCTTTACGCCCCTTAATTTTATAGAAATCTATATTTCATATCTGATTTTGATTGAACATTGCCAATGTATACTTTAAAACACACAGAAAAATCTTTTCATCATTTGGTCTGCCAAAGCTCAACCCCTCTTCCTCCTACCAACCCCCTAATTTTTGTCAATTTTTTCTATAAAAAGCTACAGTCGCCACCGTTTGACCTATTACCATGAAAGTTGGCGCTTATATGTATTTTTTCACAACGAAGGTTTCTGACCAAAAAATCAAAAAACCACCCCCTCTCCCCATTAAACCGTTTAATTTTTATACAAACCTACAGTTTTAATCCAGTTTAGATAGAACTTAGCTAACTTTTACTGTAAAACAAAGAGAAAAATAATGTCAGCTTTTGGTTTGCAAAAACTGAACTCTTTTCCCCGTTTCCGCCCCTTGACGTTTGTAAATTTTCTTTTTGAAAAGGTACAGTTGACACCATTTGACCGATCTTTATGAAAGTTGGCACATATATGTATTTTTTTATGGAGAAGATTTCTGGCAAAAAAAAATAATAATAATAACTACCCTACCTCCCCTTTTTCATCAATTAATGTTTGTACAAACCCACATTTTAATCCGATTTCGGTGGAACTTCGCATGTGTATACTTTAAAGCAAATAGAAGCAGAAACATACTACTCACATTACTTTGACAAAAACACAAAACCTATTCGCCTTTCTACCCCTTTAATTACTGTCAATGTTCATTATATAAAGCTACCGTTTCTATCTGATTTTGAAGGAAGTAAGCACATGTATACTTCAAAACAAACAGAAAAATACTGTCTGCATTTGGTTTAGAGAAGCCAAATCTCTCTCACCCTTTCCACCCCTTTAATCTACACAAAGCACTGTTTCTATCTGATTCTGAAGAAAATTTACACACATATATTTTAAAAAATACATAACAATTGTGTTTAAATTAGGTTGCAGAATCCCAAACCCTCTTCCCTTCTAACCCCACCCCTCCTAATTTTCAATTTTCTTTATAGATACCTACCGTTTTTATCAGATTTCGATGGAACACAGCAAATGTATATTTAAGAACAAAGAGAAACATTCTGGTTACAAAACCCAACTGCTCACTCCCTTACCCCATTTAATTTTTGTTAATGTTCTTTACACAAAGTTACAGTTTTTATCTGGTTTCGATGGAACTTTGCACATGTATACTTTAAAACAAAGAGGAAAATACTGGTCCACACTACCGTAACAAAAACCAAACTTTAAATGAATCAGAAAGGACAGTCTACATTTGGTATACAAAAGCCCAATCCCTCTTCTCCTTTACCCCCATCGCTTATAATTTCCAATGTTCTTTACAAAATCCACAGTTTTAAGTAACGTCAAAATCAATTAAGCTATTTTTAAGTCACTGCAGAATATTTATAAATCGTATGCATCCAAATGTCTCAACTTGGACCCCAAGCGTTTACGTTGTGAAAACCAATTAAAAATCTATATTTTCTGTGTGATGCCGGAACGAACAGATATATTCCAGAGACAGATTTCTGTATGTGCAATGTATTAATGTCCAGATGTTACATGTTTCGGTTATCAAGCAGCAGCTTTAACAAATGTTATGATTAGATCGGAACACTGCCTGGACCAGAAACTGACATTCTTTAACACAGCATCCAATTCACCCCATTCTGAAAGTTGTTGTAAAGAAAGATTTTTTTAAAGCATTCGCATTAACCACTGAGCTACCAGGAAGTTCACAAAATGAGAACTGCTGCGGCATATTTAAACACAAATTAACTATAATAACACTAAAAATTTAAAAATAAAATAATTGTTTAAAAAACATAAAAACCGCCTTCAAAAAAGAGCACTGAAAATTTTAAAATAACTTTATACCTTGCTTAGAAGAAAGTAAATCTAATTGGACAATATTTTACATTACTGTTATTGAATTTTTTACATTAATTAGTTATTTTTGGAGTCGGTGCCAGCCAAAGCAAGAAAAACAAAAAGATAAAAACAATAATAAATAACATTAATACATAAAAAATCATGTTACTACTTACCTACAATTAATTCTAGAAACATTTTTCAACACAACTGAAACATTTAGATTATACACCGATATTATACTAACTATAAAGTGTTTACTTCATGATGCAGCCTACCAACTGACACTATAGAGCCAGAGATATGCCTGGATGACCAACGAGACCGAGCCACAGAAAACACACAGTTAATTTGTTTCCCTAAGCTGTCTCCCGCAATAAAACTGTCTTCCTCACAACATGCTATGTAATATTTGGAATTTTTGTTCGTACTCTCGGTTCGCCTCGAACACCACATAAAGTTCAGTAATTCGATCTGCGTGATCTGACAGCTGGCACCGACTCCAAAAATTACTAATTAATGTAAAAAATTCAATAACAGTAATGTAAAATATTGTCCAATTAGATTTACTTTCTTCTAAGCAAGGTATAAAGTTATTTTAAAATTTTCAGTGCTCTTTTTTGAAGGCGGTTTTTATGTTTTTTAAACAATTATTTTATATCTTAAGTATTGTTTTTTTTTTTTTTTACTTTGGCTTCGAGGTCATTAGAGGCGGGATGGGATTCGGGACAAGGAACTGGAAGGAATTCGCTAATGGCCTTTTGAGGGAAGCATCCCGGCATTCGCCTGGATTGATTTGGGGAAAGCATGGAAAACCAAAATCTGGATACCCAGACGGCGATTCGAGCCCGCGTTCTCCAGAATACAAGGCCAGAGCGTTAGCACTCACCCACCACGCTCGTTCCTTACTTTTAACGCTCAAGGTCATTTTGATTCCTAATCGGAGCCCTTGCCGTTGAGGTACTAAACAGCTTAATTGTAACAGCATTACTAAGTCCGGTGGATGAGCGGTAAGGATCAGGCCTCGCATACGGGAGGACGCGGGTTCAAATCCCAGACCAGCCATACAGGTATAAGCTTTTCAATGGTTTACACTCGACTCCCGGTGTATACCAGGATGTTCCCTTCAAAAGGCCATTGCCGAATTCCTTCCCGTTCTTTGCCAACCATCTTCTCCCGTCTGTAATGTTGATTAGCAGGAAAACCTGAAACATAAAAATAAAATAAATTAAACAATGAAGTTACCTCATTGGAACAAATTCAAAAGTGAATTTATGGGAGAGATCTCAGAGGAATTTAAAATAAAAACTGATGTCAGGCAGGGAGATGGGCTTTCCCCAACTCTTTTCAATTGCGTTTTGGAGAAGGTGATAAAAGTATGGGAAGAGAAACCCAAGGAAAGGGGAATTCACCATGAGATAAGATTACGTTCGAAGCACAAAGGAGTTGGGGTAAACTGTTTGGCCTTCGCAGATGACATAGCAGTCCTCTCTGGAAGTATAGAAACCGCACTCTAACACATCAACCTTCTGAAAGAAATAGCAGGAAAAGTTGGACTTCAGATCTCTTTTGAGAAGACTAAATTCAAGATCAATATTAAGGATTCACCCACAGTACTAATGAAAGAGTATGGAAAAATGAACAAGGTCAATAAATTTAAATATCTAGGTGAAGTAATTCAGATTAATGGGCTTGATAAGGAAGCAAACATATCAAGAGCAAGAAAACTAGAACTAACATACCAACTGACTAAAGATACATACAATAAGAAGAATCTAACAAGGGAAACTAAAACCAAACACTGCAACACAGTAATCAAACCAGAAGGTCTGTAGGACTCAGAATGTTTGTTCTTTATGAAAACTGGAGAAATAGAAGAGAGAGAGAAAAGGGAAAGGAAAATCTTGAGATAAATTTGGGGACCACTAAAAATTGAAAATGGTGAGTTTTGACACCGGAGGAATAAGATCTATACAAAGAAGAAGAAATTGAACGGATGTCAGACACGATCAGAAAGAGGAGAATCAGTTTTTTTGGTCACATAATGAGAATGGACAACAATAGACTTACAAAAAGAATCTTAAACCATGTTTACGAGGGTAAGAATGGCAACCAGTGGATCCAAGGAGTAAAGAAAGATATGATTGAGATCGGAATAACAGAAGATTGATACAAAATTTCAAGGGTTTCCAGGAGAAGGAGAAGAGGAAATGGAGTAACATGTTGACGGAAGAAAGGAGGAAACAGCAAAGTGAAAGGATGAAGAACTATTGGAAGTCAAGAAAAGAAGCTTCGAAATGAATGCACGGGATTACTTTTCGTGGTCCTTAGATGGCCGATATCGAATAGTAGAAGAAGTGAATAGGGAGACATTGTAAATTCATAGTCCCTTTTATCGTTATATTTTTCATTATATCCGTGCTTTATGACCTTTTCATGAATTCAGTATTGATATTGAAAAAGTCTTTTTAGAAGCTGGTAGGAGGAGGATATTGCTGTCTGATTGGAGCCTGCCTGCTTCACCGTTGGGAGGCTTGTTTACCCGTATCTTTCATTAACCGAACCATTGAATACCGCATTGTTTGAGATTAAGATTATAAGTTTTGCAATAGTCAATCAACGGTGTCTCTTTGCAGCGTCCAGAAATGTTCAGCGAGGGTTGCTGCAGGCACCAGTTTGCACACGCACTGTTCCTAGGTGACTTTAGAAAAAAAGAGTACCAGCCTCAACGTCCATCTAGCGGTCGTCTACTGAAGTCTCAACATAGGTGGCTGAAGATTTCACATGCAATAATAATATATCCAAACTTAAGTCAGATCCAGCAAAGAGTTCCCAAACAGATGTCAAAAATCAGCAAATTGCTTTTTACAGACTGGCAGATACATTACACACACACACACACACAAAACCCAGAGCATCCACAATGAGAAGTAAACCTAAATTCAGAAAGATAACATTCAAAAAAGGCCTAAATCGGTGACGTCATTTGCGTTTTTATTTATTTAATTACTGTTGCATGCACATTGCACATGTGTGTGATGTAGATAGAGTTTCTTTATTGACGAAACAGAATTTTGTCTGGACTATAATGACCTTCGAACTCTGAGCAAAGGAGAACTGGACGGCGTACACGTACGAACTTCACCGAGCGTGTAGGGTGAGCGGTTAACGCTCTGGGCTCGCATTCGGGAAGACGCCGGTTCGAATCCCCCTTCGGGCATCCAGATGTGGGTTTTCCATGGTTTCCGCAAATCAGTGCATTCGAATGCCGGGATGCTTCCTTCAAAAAACCTGGCCCAATTCCTTCCCGTTCCTTGCCACAGTACCATCCCGCCTCTAATGACCTCGACGTTGACAAGGAGTAAAGCCATAAGTAAAAAGAAAAGAAAAAAAGACGTCTTCCATTGGCTTGACTGCTGCTTTGTTTCTGGATAGCACCATGACTCATCACCAGTAATGACCTCTGGCAAAAAATCTGGATCAATTTCAAGCTGTATAAGAGGGTAACATTACAATTTGAGAAAACCCGAAGAAAGTTTAAAAAAGTTAGAACATTCTCCTCTGAAGTATATTTTACTAATTTCTTCTTAGTATTTTAATTCAACGGTTGAAAGAAGAAGATGACTTAGAAACTAAATGATAAAAACTGTTTGTGCCAGCAGTGAAGGTCGGGTTAATGTTCTATGAAAATCTCCTCAGAGACAGGGATTCAAACTGGAGCCCTTTCGATCTCCAGTGAAACTCCTTAATCACTGAGCCATCAGACCGTCTTTTTTAAGTGATTTCAGCTTACACTCACTCTTAATAAGAGCGCATTGTCCACGAACTGAAAGTCTTCAAAACTCGCCTGAAGAAAGATACAGTAATTATATTTCATACTCAAGTAAACAGTGTGATTCAGTTTTTAAGAAATAAGGAGAAATTAGTAACACACAGCATATTTAACATAGTACACACGACGTACTCATGAAACAAAGCTTCTACATTTCGCAGAATAAGACAGGCTGCAAAGATTTTCCTAAAGTTTCATTAGTGACTCCTTTGTTAGAAATACGTACCTACTGAATAAATGATTTTCGGCACGATACGGAATAAACTTTTCAGCGAGAAATAGAACTATTGGATACTTGTGTCAGATGACAGCTTCGTGCTACCGTATCAGAAATATATGATCGTAGTAACTGCCAAGACACCAGTTTTCTAAAATTCACGACGCCCTGGCTTCATGCTTCTGGTTTGGAAGACTTTTTTTTACTAAGGTGATATTTCGTCTGTCTTCGTAGTCCACAGAGCACTTTGTGTAAGATATTTCTCCTATCTCCAGCGGAATTTTCGGGGTGGTCAATGAAATAGCTATTCGCGAAGGAAGAGCCTCGTTTTCTTTATCTAGCTGGCATAACCAGGAAGACGCCTTGGCTCCGTGGGATTGGAGAGCCAGTCCGCAGTAAAATGATAGTTTCTTCGGAGGTATACGAGGCGTCTACTACCTTTAAGTGTAAAGCATTTGGAAATAATATGACCGAGCCTGGTGGATAAGCCTGCCATTAGGGAGGATGCGGGTTCAAATCCCCGACCGGCCATAGAAATTGCAGTTTTCCACGGTTTTTTCCGAAATTACTCCAGGTGAATGCAGAGGTAATTTCTTCGAAAGACCGAGCGTGGTGGGTGAGCGGTAACGCTCTGGCCTCGCATTCGGAGGACGCGGGTTCGAATCCCTGTCCAGGCATCCCGATTTGAGTCTTTCGTGGTTTCCACAAATCACTCCAGACAAACGCCTGAATTGTTAATTTAAAAAGCCATGGCTGAATTGCTTCCCTTTCCTTGTCCCTAAATCCTTTTCCGCCTATAAGACCTCAACGTCAACTATGCATAAAACCAGAACAACAACGACAACAACAACAAAATTTCCTTCTAAAGGCCATGACAGAATTGCTTCCTGTTTATTAAGTCCTTCCTCTTCCGGTAGAAAGAGAGGATTAATGGAGAGGGGGGCGGGGAGGCACGACCCTTTGCGGAATCTATCCTATCATTTTCCTGGAGTGACACCAGGAAACCTTTGAAAAATGATGACTGGACTTGAATTTGAACTCAAGTCTCCCTAATGTCATGTGTAACAGTGCTAATTGACAGTAAACAAAAAATTAACCATCTAATTTCCATTTTATTTTTGTTACCTGCATATTTCATTGGAATTAGCGGAGGGGGGGGGGTGTAGTGAGACTAAATTTGATTATTTTAATATCATTAAATCATTTATTTACTTGGTTATTTAAATTGTGAAAGAAGAGAAAATAAATTTTCATGATGATAAAGTCTAGTGTGAAGTTCGCTGACAATTCTTATTGAAAGAAAAGATAGAGATCGGTATTAGTCGACAATAGATTGACATCTCGTTGAAACCGCTCCATGAATAAAAAAAACTAGACAGAATTTAATTTAATTTAATTTAATTGCAATGGAGCACAGGCTCCTGTGGCAATTTCCCTACACCCATATCTTCCCCCTATCCTGCACCCACCTACATTTGCCCTCTACAATTTTATCTTTAAATTCTTTCAACGTTTTCGGTAAATTACTCATCATTCCTCGTTGTAGAATCTGTAATTTTTAGAGAGAAGTTCTGATAATAAAACAAAGTTGTTATTTTATCGAAGAAACCTTCAGAATGTTCAGCAATGTAGAACGGGTGTTGGTTTAATAAGAGTTGTTATAATTAAAGGAGATTTTCTTGAAAGTGAGTTTACTTTCCTTTAAAACGTAAAAGGTATACACCGTTACATATGCTTGGGCATTACTGCTCAGATACATGGTGTGGTGGGCAGTAATTGCTGTGTTTTAACCTGTTACTGCGAAACTGATTCCTCACTCGACAACACTATCGTTTCCTACGTGTATTTTAACAGAGAATCAATAGTATATTTGAACTGAGGAATGCAAACAGATTTTTATCATTTTCACTTCTGTTGTAAGCAACTTAACTTCCTTCCGCTGTCTCTGTTTTTCTATAACCATAATCTGAATATTGGAGGAGTGATCGGCACAGAGTTTGGACTAGTTTCGCAGCTATGAACTGGCCGACCCCGGCAGCGTAGGGGTAGCGTGCTAGCTTCTCGTTGCCGAGGTCGCCGGTTCGAGTCCGGCCTAGGGCATGGGTGGTTTTAATTAAATGTTGTGTTCGTCTTGTGTCATCCTCACACATTGAGAAAAATAATCATACATATAAGAAATCTGTACACTGTGAGAAAACAAATACATTGAGCTGGCTGAATGGCTAACACGCCGAATGCCATTAAAAAAAAAAAAAAAAAAAAAAAAAAAAAAAAAGCTATGAACTGTGGGACTGGAATTTGATTCTTTAATGCGGGCACCGTTAGTGCGGACACTCTATCTCACTTCGTGAGAAGCTCCATTAGATTTAGTGCCTCTGAGAGAATTTAATGCTTGCGAGAAGTTTCATAACAGACAAATTAATCGCGGTTAAGGTTTGCGGCTTTGTTTAATGGTTGCCGGTAGGAAGTTATTGTCTTTACGATGAAGCGTGTGATAATGGACCCAACCGTAAATTTCGCACTAATAGGACCTCAACCACTCTCACAACCTTCTCAAATAATTTCATTTGTAGGAATAATAAAAGTTTATTTCTTTACCACTAGCATTTACGTGCATATTATATATATAATAACTCAGATAATTATTCAAATGGTTGGTGTGAGTTTATCATCCATTTGAAGGAGATTAATTAAAAACCAATAACATTCATTCAGAATGCTAAAATAATTATGGCGTACTTAACCACAATTATCTGTTGTGCAGAATAATTGATTAAAAGAATTTTTAATATTGAAACCAGATGTGGCGTTATTGATCAGAGTTGCTTGTTACGATACATTGTCAGTTTTTTCTGAGTAAAAAACGATACAAGTAAATGTGAGGGAGGTAGTGATCGATTGTTAAAAGTAACAGGGGTATTTATCATCTCTTGTACGGCGATTTATACCAGACTTATAGGGCCTCAGTATTATTAATTTTGTTGTTGAGATAGCTAAATGGATCATACTCATGAAATATTAACGGCCACGGGGGGGGGGGGGAGGTGACTGTTTGGAGCAGGTCTCCACCCAACTTTCCATTGGGAAATCAGTTCTGAAAACTTTGAGGTTTCTTAAATAATAATTATTGAATTAATAACTATTATAATTGTATCAGGTTGTTAACGTGAATCTGAATAGAGACGTCTTTTTTCTTTCTTTCTTTCTCCATAGATGCAGGCTCGTTCATTTGCTAAAATCACCATAATAAATTCGACACAAATTTCATCAGCAAGCAGTCTTAGAATCTAAGCTGTGGACATACTAAGGTTGTATACCATTGTTAACACACACTGCACAATGAGTTAACACTTTGTGAAAATATCGCATCCCACCAGTAATTATTATTTTCCTTAATTGATTGTAGAAATATGTGTACTAATATGTTTGAATTAATTTGTCGTATTTTAGGATTTCACAGTCTGTAGCGTGTGTAGTCTTTGGGGGATACAGTCATAGAGGAAATTTCCTTCCTCCATGGATACAATAAGTTAATATCGATACGTAGTGTTAAGATCTTTGGTTGTTGTGATTGTAAGCAAGGCTGCCAGATCGTATAGTTAGTTTAAAAATGTGTATAATATTGTTATGTTCCGTATCTTGTTTGTATAGCAGATTGCATTGTATAATTGGATACAGAAATTTTTAAAAGTAAAACACATTCTAAAAGACAATTATAGTTGTAAAGTAGGTAGTATAATAATGGCGACAAGGAATCTTGTGATATTATATTTATACGTGTGTAAATGTGTATTTATAACTTTTTTACATATTAGACATCCTTTTTAAAGTACAAATTTTTTCCTTGCGGCTATACTGATCTCTTCACATTTTAATAATCAATACAAATAATTTAGTTTCATGCATAAAATTAACAACCGGTTTTGTTAGTGACTATATATCAATAGCTTTGTTGGCTTGTATAATAAGATTCAATTTTGTATAATTCCAAGGACCCATCGGTATAAAAGAAGTTGATTCAACTGACAGCGTTGATTGTAAGCAGATGCGTCATTCGTGGATTGTCGTAAAGCAGGCTTGTATGTCTGAGGTTCCGTATTATGGAGATTAAAAGATAGTAATGTGTGTCTGCAATCAAGTCAAGCAGGGATATTACGCATAGTGAAATAATGGTTTTTCTAAAGGATGCAGCTGCAGAATAAGTTGAGTGTTTTTCTTTTTTAAAAATGATTGTAATTCCTTCCTAACAATAGTTTCTATCGTTTTTTACTTACTAAATTAACAATCAGTGTTCCAACTTCAAAATTAAACGAGCAGCAGGTTAAACGTGTTCGAGATGAGTCTTCTCATCCATAACAAGCTGCAATTTCCTATAGAGTTAATACACAATTTGATTCTTCGTAGGCCGACCTGGTTATTGAAGTCAGCTAAGAAACCACTACAATAAGGAAATCTCAGAACTTGTCCCCTATTGGTTTCTCTGACGTCATTAGACCTCCCTGGCCGTTACACTCCCTACTATCCACGTAAAACTGTAGGTCCTATTTACCCGATAGGAACACCGGGTGTGCGTGGCAAATCGAAATTCTGTACTTGGCGACCGAATCCTTCGGGGATATCCAGGCCAATATTGCCATTGCGTTTAGTCCAATGATCGAATCCACTCACATGATTATACTGAAGAAAAAAAAAAAAATATAGCGGAGTTTTCCCGTTGTGCTGTAACACTCTGGATGTATTTTTGGTAAAGACAAGTTTCGAAATTTTCAGTTTTATAAGCACAATTCAAGGGCAAAAAAGTCTGTGTGCTAGTATGTTGTATAGACCTGTCTTGAGAAGTTTCTGAATGTCATGAACGACATACTGTAGGAAAGTTTTGTACTAAATATAAACCAAAGCAAGACAAAAGTGTTAAAATTTAACAGAAATGATAGCAATAACAGCGGATTAAATATAAAAATAGGATCTGATGCAATAGGAGAAGTAAGGGAATTCTGCTACTTACTAAGTAAAATTACAACTGATGGCCGAAACAGGAATGATGTTAAAAGCAGAATAACACTAACGAAAAGAGGCTTTATCTTTTAGTCTTAGATATTGATCTGGAACTCAGAAAGAACTTTTTAAAACTCTATATGTGGAGCACAGCACTTTTTGGTAGGAATACCAGAAGGATGGGAAATTAAATCATTTGAAGTGTGGTACACTAGAAGGATGCTGAAAAGTAAGTGTGCAGATAAAGTACGAAATGAACGAGTTTTAGAAATGATGGGCGAGAAGGAAAGGTTCTAGAAGAATCTTACAGAAAGAAGAAACAGGATGGTAGGTCGCATTTTGGTTAATTAGTTGTTAGTGGACGGAATAATCGAAGGTAAGACCTGTAGAGGAAGACAGAGATTATAATATATGAAGCAGAAATTGAGAATGTGGGCGAAAGAAAAGTCAAGACAGATATAGAATCATTATTAGCGTCTCGGTATGACGAATATTTGTGTTGTCTTCATAACACATGGTTATTCGTAATTAGTTTAAGGCAAAAGATTATAGGATTCTGACTTATTAATATCACAGCATTTCATCTAAAGTTTCGAGAGTGTTAGGATGAATGTGGTATTCCGTCTGTATCCGTATTTCTTACGACCCTCTTTCGCGAATGACTAAATGTAACGTGAAGTACGGCTGGCGCAGACACTATATATATACAGTACGTTGTTCAATGTTGTCTGTTCTGGCAGAATGTGGCGCCTTGTGAAGTGGGCAGTTGTATGCGCTGTTTCAGAATTATTTTGTATTTTTGCTGCTTGTTTTTCTTCTCCCTGATGTCAACAAGGCACGAGATAACACAACGGAATGGAAAAACGGCACATCAGCGTAATTTGCGGTTTAGAAAACACATGTAAAGATAGCCTTTAATGATCTGAAAAATTCTGCAAAGAATAATTATTTTTTTCATCTAGAAAATACAACCATTTACTATAGTTAAATCTACTAGAATTCTTAGATCCATTTTTTTTGGAAGGTCGTGATTTAAAACAAAAATCCTAAACCATTTGAATTTTGCACTATTTCTACTGCAATGGCTTAACAGTTTTTTTAGTTAATGAATTGTAAGCAGTAAGGTTTACTTCCACAGTAAAAAATTCACATGTCCCTCATAAAGTTTGAAGTTTTATATCTCATAATTGATAATGAATTGATAATGTGCCTATTGTGTTATAATTACAATAAGCGGGCTCTAAAAGGGGAGGGGGGAATTATTAAAATCTAAAATAATTCCTGAAAATGAAAATTACATATAATAATGATGTTAAAAGGGGATCTAATAGGTTACTAACTAGAACCATGAATTTCAGACACAAAATAAAACCTCATTTATTGAGTCTTATGGCCTTACAAGGTCGGGTAGTAATTAACGTTACGTTAAACACAATTAGATCAGCAAAAACAAGCAATACCCGACGTTTACAATTCGCCGGAGTAAGCAAACAAAACTGAATGAAATATCTCAAACAAGTAATAAAAACAGCAAAGTTAACATTGAAATAACATGGCAACACAGGCCATCAAATTGAAGCTAACATTTTACTGTACAAAGGAAAATCCCAGGGGGCGCCGTATAAAGTGAATGAAAAGCATCAAAATTGAATTAACAAACAGCAAGATGCTTGAGAAAAAAATTGAATCGAAATATAAATTCAGCTAGCTCAGAATTTAAGTGGCGGGAGCAGAGTCTTAACCCAGGCGTCGCTTAAGGGCACATAAGTCTGTTAAAATCCACTGAATAGTGACCGTCGTTTCTGGTACATTACCATAGAATCATCGCCGTGATGGTGAGCGACAAACACAATGCCACTGCAGCAATGGAAGCTAAATAAGCGGCTACGACCGCGTTATTAGCATAACTTCCAAATAATGGCAAGCATGCCACTCGACATCTCGCTTTTCCAAAGCAAGAAATGATCAACCACAATGATCATCAGAGAGCGTGCCGACTGACACGTCTGTTCACCAGCTCGTCTTGGACCCAAGTCACGTCCGTTCATCAGCTCGTCTTGGACAGAAGTGATGTCTAAAATGGCTCCTTCTTCTTCCTCGGCTAGTTGCTCGCCACATGTAAAAGAACTCCACGGAATTAGTATTGTAGACCCCAATAAATGTTCAGGATTGGCTATCTACACATTTCCGTCGTCACGTGTTTAATATCATGCGTCGCATTCGCCGCCTCCTTCGCGCGTTTCCTACGTGGCCTTCGGGGTAGTAGCGGGGTAGGGGTAGGTCACCGCCCGATTTCGAACGGGACTCAAGCCGGGCTGTCCCGGCGCCATCGAGTCGCCTCGCCTGCTCCATTGTTCCTCTCTCAACCGCCGAAATGGCAGTTTCTAGCCTTCGATATTCAGCCCTTCTGAGCCATGCGTTTACAGAAAAATTGATTTACAATAAAATATACCTTTGGCCGCCCTGGTTTTAAACATACATTTAACCTATCCAGACAACCCTCATTATTTACAATTAATTACACGTTGCAAGACTAAATAATTAATAATTTGAATATAATAAAAAAAGGATTATGAATATAATTAATAATAATTTAATTATATTCATTGTGGGTGACGCTGTCACACCATACTATATAATTTTAGATACATTTGCATTACGTAACAAGAAAAGTTGTCAGTCCAAAAATCTCACAATTGTCTATAGTTCTAAACTTCAGATAATAAGCAAGATTTTCAAACTATATTTGTAAATATTAAAGCATTTAATCAGCTGCATGGTAAGACCTTTAATAGCGACGTAGTTACTTCAAAAATTGGTTCCATTGTCATGAGTTAGTTAGTTGCTACAAAATTTTGTGTGTGCAGAGGATTATGTCCAAGGACTGATTGTCCAAAAACCATACGCATTTTGTGTGAGTGGAAACTTTCCCCGCTTACTGATGCAATACAATCTTCGCGCATGTAGAACCGGATAATGTAGAAACACAACGTTTCCACAGCTGGATCTGCCATCTTCGTCAGGTGTCAATTAGCTTGTTTTTTTTTTGTGTGGTATATAGTCGGTATTAGAAACAGATGTAAAGTTCTTAGGTGACAGCATCTCTGGTATAGGCTCGGTAACAAAAATGGTTCAAAATAGACAACTTCGACGTCCACTCACGTGCTTATTTTCCAGTAAAAAAATAATAAAAAAATATTTAGTCCTTCACTTAACGATTTCTAAAAATAGTTTTCTCACAGGAACAGAACTTTTTTATTCTAGAATTTTTTTCTATGTAGACCCCTTGCATAATTTTATAAAATTATAAATACAATATTCTGTTTGGGTTAACGAAACATACACCAGGTACAAATTTGAACTCTGAATCTTAATTCGTTTGTGATGCGAAACAGTACAGCAGGAAATGGAGCGGGTTCGAATTCCCGTCCGGCCATACAGATTTGGTTTTTCCATGGTTTTCCCAAATCATTCCAAGCGAATGGTGGGATGGTTCATTTAAAGACCGTTGCCATATTCCTAGTCCTTTCCCGCCTCTAATGACCTCGACGTCCACGACGTCTAAAGAAATAAGTTAAGAAAAAGTAAATTAAATGACGTTTACGTTGCTTATATTCACAAAAAAACCAAACAAACAAACAAGTCTTTCGCAGATCCGAAATCGTCAACGTCCATTAAAGCACATAAATTTAAATTTTACTTCATAGTGACACTATCTGCGAATAAAAGACTAAACCAGTATTATTATACTTGTGTGGTAGCTCTTTTGAGACGGGCATTTTTCTTTTGCTTCTGTTCTCCCAACTTTTTTTTCGGCAGCATTTAAGGCCTGTCAGAAGAAGCAGAATTATTTTGAAGATTTTAATTAATTGTCATTAATTTTGAGGAATCAGACTAAGTTAGGAGAAAGCTCGTGGCTCGTGAAGCCTGCTTCTATCATTCGAAATGAAATCCCTCCCTTTCTGGAAACCACTCAACTACTTGTTACTAGACACTCTGTTGTTTCAACGGGTAGGTGTACGGGGCCAAGTTTTTTTTTTTTTTTGCCTTTAGTTTTTATCCATGGGATACGATAATGCAATTTTTATAATAATGTAAAATTTAAATTTTGAGATTCCAGCGGATGTTGCAGTATTGGATTCCAATTGGAATGTTGTGACTAGCGGCGATATCATTTTTTCGTTCTTGTTTGCGACTGTAAGACATTAGTTATAACGGCCTGGTTTACGCAAATAACATTATATGTTGGTTTCAAAATCTCGGTTGTTGCGCCACGCACCAAAATCCACTTATTGATATTAAAATATCTTATTGCGTTCAAAAATTTCAGTGCGTGTCAGCTATGTCAGCCTGGATGTTTCAGACAGTGTCAGATTTTTGCTGTGGCAGCACAGTCTGAATTTTTTCTTTTCAACTTGTCGATCGGAAATTAGATGACGTCGGAGGAAAAGTCGATAACTTTTTAATCTAACTTTTGGGTAATGTTAAACTACCACACCAGTAATTTCCGTCGAGTTTGAAAGTCGCATTTACACACACACACACACACACACACATCCGCGCGTGCGTCAAAGATTACCGTTTATAACCTTCTAACCTGACCTTCAACATGGGATACAATTTACGAAAGTTCCCCGAAAGGATCTACTCATCTTTCTTTACTTTTATGTGCAACTATAAAGCGGTTTCATTCAATAACCGTTTTTTAAACTGATTATTATTCTTTTATCTTAATTTACCGGTACCAGAAAAGACGAGAACATCTTACGTCATCATTTTGATTTGAATGAAGCTATCCAGTTATAATTCCGAAACCCCTCATTCCGCCCTCTTGCTTTCCAGAACACAATTTTATTTCACAATTTCTCATAACTTACTTTATCACAAAGTAAATACAACTTTCACTTATACTTGACTTATTCGTTCGCCGCTGTAATAATCATCATACAGTTTAATTGGTTTTCCCATTTATAGCGCAAATAATTGTTTTATATTTATGCAGCCTCCATCCAAGATGCCGTCGTCTTCTCAAACCATTCTAAAGTTTCTGCAGTATATCTCCTTTTACATCTTCTTATTTATAACTTTTCCACGACCTCAATGCGACCAGCTACTTTTCCTTATCACAGATACACACAAAATAACATTAGTATCTTTTTTTTATCTGCTTAACCTCTCTCTAACAGCGAGCGAGGTCTTTACAGACGGGAAAGGATGGGGGGAGGGGCATGGAATGGGAAGGAATTCGGCCATGGCCTTTTGAAGGAAGCATCCCGGCATTTGCCTGGATTGATATGGGAAACCATGGAAAACCCAAATCTGGATGCCCGGACGGCATTAGTATCGAACGTTCACAATTTGTATTACAAATAATTACATACAATATTTTTGTGAGCTGAATTGAATTTAATTGCGATGGAGCGCATGCTACGGTGGCAATTTCCCTAGTCGTATAATTAGCCCTTCTTATTATTTTTTTATTGTTGTCTTATATACTTTGAGTCTTAAATCCGTCCATCTATCGAATTTTGTCAATTAGGAATTTTAATTATAAATACCTTCATGATTTTGGTAAATTATTCATCATTTCCCTTGGTAATTTATTTCAGTACCTTACAGCCTTAGCCAAAAAAAATTGTCTCAGTCCCTTGTGCATGATATCAGGTTCAGCTGGTGCCAACTATCAAACGTTCCTTTCCATACACTACCCCTACTCTTATTTATAGCACTAATACCAGGTATGTGAGAAAAGTAATGAGATTGATAACCCTGCGAGCGATCTGGCAACGCTGTGTCTACCGCTCAGTGCTAGACCGGTTCGTTCATCCCTTCCACATGCTCAGTCCGAGTTTCAACTCCGTTCAGCCAACACATTATTTTTGACAGCGCCATCAGAGAAGTTGCGTTTTTGTTGTGTGTTACGAAAATGGAGCATCGGAATTTAGAGCATCATTGTGCAATCAAGTTTTGTGTTAAACTTGGGGAATCCGCGAGTGTGACCTTTGAAAAGTTGAAACAGCCCTATGGGAAACATTGCTTATGAACAAGTTAACGACAAGCACAAAACATTTTTGGAAGGCCGAAAACACGCTGAAGATGAACCTCGCACAGGGAGACCTACAACTTCAAAAACTGACGAAATCGTTGTGTGTGTGAGGGGTCTTGTGAGATCAGACCGTCATTTAACAATAAGGATGATGAGTGAACAGTTAAATTTAAACACTTTCACCATACCTCAAACTGAAAGACCGAGCGTGGTGGGTGAGTGGTTAACGCATTGGGGAGGACGGCGGTTCGAATCCCCGTCCTGGCATCCAGATTTGGGTTTTCCGTGGTTTCCCCAAATCACTCCAGGCGGATGCCGTGATACTTTCTTCAAAAGGGCCATGGCCAAATTCCTTCCAGTTCCTTGTCCCCAGTGCTCTCCTACCCGTAATGATCTCGACGTCGACGAGGCGTAAAGCCATAAGTAAAAAAAAAGTCAAACTGAAAGACTCAGGAACAGAGTGATTCGTGTGAGACCAGACATTTCAGACAAATGGATGCTTCATCATGACAATGCCCCTGTCACACGGCTTTTTCCATTAGTGAATTTTTGACCTCAAAACACATTCCTGTTGTTCCTCAACCCCCTATTCACCTGAATTAAATCCTTGTGATGTTCTCGTTTTCCCACAATTGAAGCAAACATGTCTTAAAAGGCTTCATTTTGGAACTCTGGAGAACATTCAAAAGACTGTGATCAACCAGTTAACAGCGTTATTAGTTGAAGCCTTCCAGCGCTGCTACCAAGAGTGGAAACAACGACTCCGCCGGTGTATAACTGCCCAAGGGAACTACTTTGACGGGGACAAAATTTTTGTTTGAAGGAAAATAAAAACTTTTGTAAGTAAAAAATCAGTCTCATTACTTTCGCACACACCTTGTATATGACCGTGACATGTAACTACTACATGATGTATATATTCGGTTACCGTTTTAGAAGTTTTATTCTTTGCTACTCACATCCCAGTAAACTTTTCGTAAACTGGAACTTCGTTTTGATTGTAATTGCGCTGTATAATTATATTACAATCGTTACGCTGTCAACCAGATTTTAAGCCTCAAAGGTGATACGTGTTTGTGTTTAATGATTACCAGTAAACCTGTTTTGTAAGTTTTTAATTTGTAATTTTACAGTTATCATCCGTTATAGCGATAACTGAGTCTTACAAAAACACGCGAGTAAATTAACTTTCGGCAACTGCTGCCTTTAAATGTGGCTTGCACCTTACACGTACAAAGCTAAAATGTTTTGTTCGGATAGAGGTTAAAAAAAAAATGTGAGTCGCTAATTTCTTTATAAACAACATTTGACTTTATCCTGAGTAAGTGAAGGAGATGTGCGGTTTGCAATGCTGCAGGTGCTGCAGGCGCTGCCAACTAGCGCTAGTGAACACCACCAGGCGTTGTACTTCAGTGGCATTCATTCACTCACTGAACAGACTGGTGGCTCAGTGGTTAAGACGCCTGACTCCAGCTCGAAAGGTTCCCCGTTCGATTGCGGTCTTGATTGGGATTTTTAAACACCCTTAACCCCACCTTCACCTCTGGCATAGAATGCTTCCGTGGTTCGGATTCCACGTTAAACTGTAGGTCCCTTATAGACGGTAGGGTTACCAGGATGGGCTAGGTAGCTATGAAGAAAGGCGCATTGCGGGGCAAATCAAAGACTCTGTTAATCAGCGGCCGAACAATGGTAGACGATAATTTGAAATTTAGTAATTGAGTCTGAACATTGAGAATTCTTCTGTCTCCATTTAGTTTATTCCCTGCTCAATTGTCACAATTGGCTCCGTGTTGGTGTCCGGCACTGACATGCGGAGGAAGAAATTTTCATTACCAGTACTGGCCGGGAAGGAGAGACGGTAGAGCATAATTTTTAATCACCAGATTTTGCACTATATCTTGAAATCTGTCCGTAGTACGTTTGGTGTGAAGGCATACGACACAGGTGATAATCCGATGAGAACGTTAGGATTGGTGGCCACCTAGGTTTTTTGTATTTTTAATTTATTTATTTATTTATTTGCTTCTGACTTTACGCTTCGACTAAATCGAGGTGATTTAAGGCGATAAGGACAGTACAACCTTTGGCCATTGCCTTTTTGAGGAACCATCCCGCCGTTTGCCAGGAGTGATTTGGGGAAACAATGGAAAACCCAAATCTGGGTTGCCGGACGGGTGTTCGATGCCGCGTCCTCCTGTATGCGATGCCAGCGTGCTACCACTCTCCCAGCACGCTCGGTGCCCCTGGTGACTGTCGTAGGAGTAGGTCTGAATGGGCCGGCACTGGGTTTCTCTTCTTACTTCCTTCCGTTTTCATTAATTAACACAGAACGGCACCGTGTCAGTGTCCGGTGCTGACACTTTGTTCGAGTTCTGGTGGTGGACGAAATTTTCATCTTCAGGACATGGCCGACAAGATAGCAGAGGTGCTGGTGCACAATTCCTAATCACTTTTTTGTGCGCCAGAGTCCTGGGTTAAACCTCAAAGCTTTTCGCAGTGTGTGTGGAGTGAGGGCATACTGCACTGTTGATGCTGATTCGTCAATCGGATGGGGAAGTAGTTCTTTGTGGCATAAGAGGTGTCTTTCGGAAGTTTATGCCTGCATGGGCCTACACCGGGTTTCACCCTTTCATTTATTCATCTCTCATTTCATAAAACATAAACATCACTACAATGAACACACCTACTATTACAGTCATCCACACCTTGATTAATACATACGAGCGCTGGGGTAGGCCACGTGTAACCATTCCAGTTTCCCGTGGGGCGTGGGGCGGGGGAGGGGGGTGGACGGGTGGGGAGGGTAGATTCTTCATGGTAACCGCCAACACCCAGACTCTGGCATCGTATCACAGGAATCTTTCTTATGCCTTTACGATTTGTCGACATCGAGGTCATTAGAGATGGGATAGGACTGTGGGCAAGAAACGGGATGGAATTTGGCCATGCTTTTTCAAGGAAGTATCCCGGTATCCGTCTCGAATGATTTGGGGTAACCATAGGGGGCGTCCATTAATTACGTGAGGTGAAATAGGGAGGGGGTGGTCCGGCGAAATCTCACCAAGGGGGAGGGGGGCAGTCAACGGAAATCTCATATCTCACGAGAGGTTTTTGTTGGACTGTAAAGCTAAAAAAAAGTCTACAAATGACGCCAAAAATCGATTTTAGGGGTGTATTTCGTCAAAAAGTGGGGTTGTAACCGGCTAAAACAAAAAGGTCTCAAAAAGTTGTGAGGTCGATTTCTAGGTGGGTGGGGGGGGGGCAGGGCGTCTCTCGGACCTGTTCTCACGAAAGTCTCACCAGAGAGGGGGGGGGGGCGGAAATCCGGAAAAACACTACACGTAATTTATGGATGCCCTCCTAGAAAACTCAAATCTGGATGTCCGGACGGGGATTCGAACCCACGTCCTCCCGAATGTGAGGCAAGAGCGTTACCGCTCACTCGGTGGTATCACAAGAAGATCATCCACCCAAAACAGCAGCACGTATACGTATAGATACTTCCATCACTGGTTATGGCAATGGAAAGTCATTCTAGTTAAAAAAAAAAAAAAGCTGCCTTGAGTTAGTAACTCCCTGCAGTATAGCCACTAAAACTGGATCACCTGGTAATAGAGATAATCATTATCGTTTATGTCTATGTCAGTGACGGCTCCTTCAGCCAACTTTACTACATTCGAATGTATTTCCGCTGACCTGTTGGTAAGCCTGTACGACCAGTGAGTGTGAGCGGCCCGCCATCGCAGATATTCCTCATCCTGCTACATTATTCATACGCTTCCTGAATCAACAACTGTCCCCCGTTCTGGTACACAGCGTTATCTGCCTGTTATACGACAAAAGACAGCAGCTCAGCTCTGCTCAGCTGGTGGTCTACAGGGAAGTGCTCAACCGAGACAAAAGTATTCCGTGGAGTTCAGTTCTTTGACGCATGAAAATTATTGACACACATTTGTTCGACCAGTGACTGAAAAGGCAGGTATTACTGTGGAACTAGTCCTATTTTTGAAGGAGAACCCGTCCTATGATTTGCAATGCATTTATCTGTTATCGAAGAACACATGCAAAATCGTGTAAGCACATATAGTAATTCATAATCGACAGAAAAAAATGCTTTAACATTTTACAGCTTCATATTGATACCAATGATTTCCTCAGTTTAAGTACCTGCAAAATTGACAGAGGAAACATACACTGAAAACGAACATCTGGCATCACAATGATCGAAGGACCTCGTTTGGTTGCGTCACTTTGCACAGTGGCATTTTCCTAGTATCTCTTACATTTTTAGACTCCCCGACTATGTGAATTAGCAGTTAATTATGCACATTGATATTTTACGGTAAACATTTTTCTGTGTAGTATAAAAGCTTTTTCTATGAAGATTCCAAACCAATCCGGAATATCGTCAAGTAAAAATTATAATGTTGTTAGACTTTTCAAAAACATTTCCCGTTACTTTCAGTACTTGTTAAAATGTTTTCTGTGTACTGACTTTTTATCCCTAATCAGAATTCTCTCTGTTTCCAATGTTGTGAAACGTTAATATTTCTACTCGTAAACAAACAAATAAGCTCCCGTTTGGTGACAACACTGATCAAACTTAAGTGATTGAACGAATGGGAAACAGGATTTATGAAGCAGCAAGAATACTTCTGCGCTAATTAAAGCAGCGCTGAACCTTACCAAACTAAGATAAATTACGCTCGGCAACTACCTGACACAACGTAGAGGATCTAAAAAAGCTAATCCCTTAGTCTCAACAATAATATTGACGCCTTTGAGCAAACAAAGGCTAATTCACCGATGTTAACAGATCTAACACTGTGCCATTTTTTCAGATAATTCTACTCCACTATAAACCAATAAACAGCTACTCTCCTAAAAGAATTTACCGAGCGAACACAAGCGTTCTCCTTCTTATTAGGGATCGTAATCCAGCAAAGCGGGATCCCGCATCATTAGACAGTCTGGCGGATCCCGCACAAAATTAAGCGGATCCGCAATCCGCAAAATGCGGATAAAACGCGTGTCAGTGCGTGACTCGCTGCCCCACTCGGTCTCCATCAGATGTATTGCACTGTTTTCCTATACACTTCCAGTTGGCAAACGTTTGTTTTTGTCAACCTTCGTCATTCGTAAGTAAATAGATACACTTTTACATATTCATTTTAGAGTACACATTTCTGTAATTTGAGTTATATTGCGTATTTAGTACGATTTTGTAACTATATAATTATTTTTTATGTGTCGCAAATGTTATCTGAACTACAAAGTTACAGCTTGTTATTCACGGTTTCATTATTCCCAATTACTGTATTTGCAGATAAAGTTATTGTGACAATTTCCTTTTTTGCGGCTGAAAATTTGATTATTCGTTGATAGGAAACTAATGTTATCGTAATTTTAATCGCATACCTGTTTATTTAGCAGCTATCAAAAGGCAATTGTATATCGTTTGAGTTATTGTTGTTTTGGCCGCTGCCGCTGCCTTTCTTTGACGAAAGCCACCTGCTTACATGTGCCGCTCAGGCGATAGATTAGTACCTCTTCTCCTTGTTGTTATTTCGACTAAAGGCAAAAAAAGTTATAATGAAGTTTTCACGGGTGTATCGACGAATTGTGTTGTAGGAACACCATACTTCGACGGCTGCCTCCGCCGTCTCCCTCAAGTGTGAAATCTCGTGTTTTTACAATGAAATCCGGAGATACAACCTATGAAACCTTCACTGCAATCATTCGCCGAGAAAGTCTCCTTTAAGTCTCCTTTCTTACTAAAAAGTAATAATTTCCACTCTTAAAACGTAGTTACGCCACATATGTAAAATTGAAATACTTGACAGTTTAAGTGTTGGTGAGTACTTTCCTTTAATAACATTGAATCAACTGTAAGATCAATCAAGGAATCAGGAGATATAATAATGAATCCCACGAAAACAATTTTTGTAAAAAAAAAGGCCAAGTCTCGTGCTTGTGCAGTGACAAAAAGTTATGAGTTCTTGTTCTGAGTCAAGTCTACACTTTACAGAGTATATTCACTACACTTTGTGAAACGGAATACTTTCTCTCGGTGTTATGGAACGTTTATTTAGAATTAAAAAAAAAAACCTCTGGTAAATTGGACACTAAGCAAACCATGTTTGAGGACTAATATCAGCACTACCAGGTGTGTGGTACTGCTGTATATGCATGTATTGCGCTATATTAAATACTTTAAGCACAGAGTTTTTGGCACTGTTGATTGAAAATGTAATGATACACTGACGTCATTGAATTACTTATAATTTCCTTCATATGGTATTGATATCTTGTTACTTTGTTTCTCTCTATTAAAATGTTATTTAAGGTAGAATGCAATGTTTTGCACGGAAATGACACACACCACTGTTTTGTTTGCGATCACTTGTTACTCTAAGCATGTTTTTGTGCGGTTCCGAGAGTTAGAGGTCAAAGGTGTCCCTTGTGAGTCACATTGGCGGGTAGTGAGTACACACGCTCCTCCTAAACAAAAAAATGAGTGGCCACAACACTGAAAAAGGCAAAAATTAAAATTAGTTTAGGGTAAGGGCAGGTGGGGAACAGCTGCACTGAAAGAATTTAAGACTAACGGAAAATCATTTTGCGGGAGAGTAGAGTGTACAGAAATTGATTCCGGGCTAAGTGCTCTATTTTAAGAACATTAAATTAGTAATAGATCAATATTGCTTGTGTTATACGCTTCAGCCAGTGTCAAATAATAACGGTTATTAATTACTTACTCAAAGTAAAAATAACTATATTGTAAACGTTTCCCTATGGGTGTTTTCAATAAAACATTCAGTTCGTCTTACGTTATGATAAAAACATTCAAATAAATAAAGCAGTTACTTAGTATGAAAGTAAAAACGCTGGGGCCGGATGTATGGCCGAATCGGCCGAATTCCATTAAAATAATAATAATTAACTTGTAACTCTCTTGTTTGTGACACATTTGGTGTCCCACAAGGAGATGGAAACGTATGTAATTGAGATTGGAGAATGTTGTTTCTTGGCAAGTTAAAGTTAACGGACTGTTTCCGTGCTTTCGGAAATGGTTTTCAAATGTCGTCTGAGGCTCATTACACTTCCAACATAACAATAGAGTTCTCTCAGCACAAAAGAGTGGCGTCGGCTGGCGTGCTTTATGCTCCAATTCGAGCCTCTTCGATTCTAGCCGCAAGCGCTGCTTTTTTTACCTTCTGATTATGCATCTCGTCAACTTCGACTTAATTAGACACTGGAAGGGACTGGGAGGAAGGAATTTGGCCATGGCCTTTTGATGGAACCTTCCATGCATTCGCGTAAAGGGATTTGTTGATACCATGGAAAACGCAACGTGGATTCGAACCTGCTTCTTTCCGAATGCGAGTCAAGAGCGTTACCGTTCACTCACCGCGCTCCGTGTAAACACGGTTAATGAAATTATTGTTATAATTAATTGGAGACTCTTCGATGACCCGGTGGCCATTTTCCTGTTCATCTACTTTTGCGTTACGAGGAAATTTATTTCAGTCCGTAACTCGCCACATATTAAAAATTTCCATCTATTTCATGCTTAAAATCAACAGCTGGTTTGCGTCCAGGGTCATATCTTCATTTACACTTCCTATTCCTAACTGTTTGCCCAATATCCATCGGTGCCTCATCGCCAATTTAGGCGGTATACACTCCATAATTAACTTCACCCTCTTTCTTTGTTGGTATGAGTCTCAACCGAATTACTGTAGCTGTGATGGGTGGTAATTTCTGCAGACATATCCATGCCGCCATCGATTCACCATTTCCAACATTTCTGTGTAATATCTTTTATTTAGGTCCGAGGTGCGATATATTCTCACCACACTAAGGGCGTAACAACGGCTTCGTATTCCAGTTCTATGACACATCTGCTCAATACACTATCTAAAACATGCAGTCCTTTGAAACATTTCCTACCACCTACTCTATGTGTCATGCCCAACTAATTTTGTTGTCAAATGATAGACTGAAATAATTACATTATCTGCCTTCTGTATGATCGGTTTGATGCTTCAATAGCTTAGGCTGGGTGCTAATGACCCCGTCGTCGACGCGCCCTTAAGCCCCAACAACAACAACAACAACCATAACTGAGGCGCCTGACTGTGGATAGAAAACCGGGAGTGGTGGTGAGTGGTAACATTCTGGTCTCGCATCCGGATGCACGCGGAATCGAATCCCAATCCTGCCATCTAGGTTTCGATCTTGCATCGTTCCCCCAAAGCGCTCCAGGCAAATTCCAGGATGGTTCCTTTAAAGGCCTAGCCCATAGTCCTTTCCCGCCTCTAATGACCTCGACGTCGACAAGGCGTAAAGCCATAAACAAAAATAGAAAAGGGAATCGAAAGATCCGCGGTTCGAATCCCTGTCTCAGTAGGGATTGTCATAGCCACTTAACGAAACCTTCACCTCTGGCACAGTTTCATGTGTAACGTGAAGTACACTAGAACGCTTCCGTGGTTGGTATATCGCGTTAAACTGTGGGTCCCCTTTACTCGGTGGGATTACGGGGTTGGGCTAGGTAAGGAGGAAATGAACTGGCCATTCTGCCTGTGACATCCGGGTTAATATGCTTCCTTATGGTGGGTCCAATAAGGAAATTCATCTCCTCCGCAGAATAATGGAAACCCTTCATTTTTCTCAATATTTTTCTATGTTATGCACCTTCAATAAGCTATCCCATCTCCATTGCATGACCACACAAAAAAACTTGAAATCTAAATATCTTGGCATTACATTTGATAACAAGTTTAACTGGGCAGGACACATTGGACAGGTGGTAGGAAAATGTTTCAAAATCCTGCACTTGTTGGAGAGAGTTATGAGGGGATGCACGAGAGAAGTAAAGGAATTGGGTTACAAAACTTAGGTCAGACCATTGCTCGAATATGATAGTGTAGTATGGGACCCACATTTTGAGTATCAAATAAAGGAGTTGGAGAAGGTGCAAAGAAGGGCTGCTAGATTTGTTTCTGGAAATTATCGCAGAATGCAATCAGTGACAGATATGATAAAGGAGCTGGAATGGGATTCATTGCAAGACAGGAGGAGGATGAGGAGGGTGATGGGAGTGTACAGGGCGTATACTGGTGATGAGGCATGGGAACATATTGCAGTAGTTATGAAAAGTTGAAAAGTAGTTCATGGAAGGGAATAGATGACCATGACCACAAGCAGGCACTCGATTTTAGGCACAAGGGTGTGTGAAGATGTTTTTTTTTAGGTAAGGATGTCAGGGATTGGAATGAGTTACCAAGGGGAATGATGAATAACTTACCGAAAACGTTAAAAGAATTTAAAGTTAAAATTTGTAGAGGGATAATGTAGGTGGGTGCAAGATAAGGGGAAGTTGGGTGTGTAGGGAAATTTCCACCGGAGCATGTGCTCCATTGCAATTAAATAAAATTAAAATTTAATTTTTCATATTAAGCAGTATCTTTTAGTCATTCATGTTCTTTCGATGTTGTCCTAATGAAGTAGTAAATATTCTGGATATGTCAACGTGGAATTTACATCTCTTTCGTTTAAGGATTAGTTACAGGGATCTGTAGCTTAATTTGTGTTCTTTAAAGTTTTCGACAGCAATGAAGGATGGAGACCCGCTGAAGGGGAGAGGGGAGAATTGCAGAGCCCCATTAATGAAGCGCTGCCGAGACAGCCGAGACAGCCGCCTGTAGTTATAATTCTGTATTGGCTGCGTCGTACTTCCCTACGCTGACGTCAGCAGGAGGTGTCCCGCCCCCACTGGGGGAGGAAGATGTCGACGCGACTGATTATTCGGAGAGGAGTGGAGGGCGACAAAACAATTCTCACTGCTTTATCTCCCGGGGTCGCGGTGTGCGCCCGGGACTGCGTCGGCCGCCAGTATCTCAACCAGCAGCGACACGAGGCCAACCGTGTGACAGGAAGCTGATAGCATGTCCTTTAAGAACACATATTTTTCTAAAATAAAATTACGACTCATTTTTTTGTGTCCTCAATTCTTCTTGCCGATAAGGCTTGCTAGTTCCACGTGCCAATTTCAATTCTTCGTCCTCTGTTGTTTTTTCTTCCGTTCAGTCCGATATTTCTTCATCATTTCGCCGTGTTTCTTCTTTGTCTTCTCAGACCACAGGATATACTTCCATACTTAATAACTTCTATCCAAAGATCTCTTTTCCCATAATTTACTCCCATCTGATCTTATTTCTTTCAAAATATTTCTTGACTTCTTGAATGCAGCTTGTTGTAGATTATTTTCCCCAAAGGTAATTGATTATCTTTTTTTGTTAATATTAGGACGTTCTTTAAGAATATATATTTTTCTAAAATAAAATTACGATTCATTTTTTATGCCCTCCATTCTTCTTGCTGATAAGGCTTGCTAGTTCCATGTGCCAATTTCAATTCTTCGTGCACTGTTGTTTTTTCTTCCGTTCAGTACAATATTCCTTCATAATTTCGCCGTGTTTCTTCTTTCTCTTCTCAGACCACAGGATATACTTCCATACTTAATAACTTCTATCCAAAGATCTCTTTTCCCATAATTTACTCCCATCTGATCTTATTTCATTCAAAATATTTCTTGACTTCTTGAATGCAGCTTGTTGTAGATTATTTTTCCCAAAGGTAATTGATTATCTTTATTATTAATATGTTATCTATAGAATTAATGTCCAAAACACAGCAATTTCCTCTTTTCTTATTGATTCTTTTATATTTTCTATGTTCTGGTATAGTTCCTTATTACTTCTTAATTTCCATAGTTCTGTTGTTGTAACAGGACCCAGATTTTTCTCATGATTCTTCTCTCTGGTAATTCCAATTTATCTAATCTGTATTTCAATACTAGGCATTCACTGGCGTATAGAAATTCCAACTTGGCTGATAGGAAAAGTTCCATTAGATATGCGGGACAGGTGTGAATAAGGTTTTGCGAAATTAGTACACACGGATCAACGGAGGTCGACAAGCAAACGGTCAACGGTCTCAAAGTCGCAAGGAGAATCTCATTTTCTCAACGAGTGCGGAAGAAAGTAGTGCAGTCAACCACGAAAAAAAAAAAAGTCTTTTAGACTAACAATCCGATCGTACTTTGGAATTTAATTCCTGCCCTTAAAACATACAATTTCAATTGCAGAATTGAAAAGCCGACCATTCTACTGTTATTCGCAATAAGTGCAGACGAATATGAAAGTGGTGATCTGCCACGTTGTTAGCAGTTTTTACGCTGGGTGTTCGAATTCCTAAACAAAACGAGAAATATGATTTAATTTGTGCGGGATATAGGATGGTGATGTTTCTGTATGTTAGTGTTGATAAAATAGTGTGAAAGTAGGCGGTGCTAACAAGAACAGACAGCCTCTTCATTGTAGTGAACTGTGGGTGTGATCTCGCGTACTAATATCTCCTTGTGGGTGAAGTCATTATCAAACTTGCGGTGTTAATAAACGCAGGTGCCTGCATATCAGAAATACGAGGTTCGGATATAAAATACACGGTCGTATTGTAAGGTGGTGATCACAGTTGAACTTGCGGGACAAAGGTGGTATTACCTCGCAACTTCTCCAGAGATCTCATTCAGAAAACCCAAACGTTTTCAGAACTATTTCCCAGCTTTAAGTAGGGTGGCGACCGTGTCGGAACTAGAAGTCTTCGCCAGTGTGTGTTTACCAATTAATCGTAGTTAAAACAATAACATAGATCGAACAACTTTTTACACTGTTTTGGGTTTCATTACACGTGTACAATAGTTCCCAGTTGGCAAACACATTCAGATCTATAAATGCCTGCTTTGCCTTTTTTTTTGGCTTTACGCCTCGTCGACGTCATGGTCGTTGGGGGCGGGAAGAGACTGGGGGCAAGGAACGGGAAGGAATTCGGCCATAGTGTTTTGAAGGAAGCATCGCGGCATCGCCTGGAGTGATTTTGGGGAAACTATGGAAAACCCAAATCTGGATGCCCGGATGGGGATTCGAACCGGTGTCCTCCCGAATGCGAGGCCAGAGCGTTAACCGCTCACCTACCACACTCGGTGCCTGCTTTGTCGAGGATTTTCTGTGCGATTTGTTAATTGTCATGAGAAATTGCCAACATGACGTGGGACTGCTCACTTTCCATTTGAAAGAGAAGACCTAGCAGGGTGATGTAACGGTTAGCGTTCTGGCCTCGCATTCGGGAGGACGCCGGTTCGAATCCACGTCAGGGCATCCAGATTTGGGTTTTCCATGGTTTCCCAAATCACTCCAGGCAAATTCCGGGATGCTTCCTTTAAAAGGCCATGGCCGAATTCCTTCCCATTCCTTGCCCCCCATCCTTTCCCGTCTCTAAAGACCTCGCTAAGAGACGTTAAACAGTTAAAAAATAAATAAACTGTAAGCGGGCGTCCATTAATTACGTACGTACGGTGTTTTTCCGGAATTCCAAAACCCCCCCCCCTCTCTCTCTCTCTCTCTTTGCTGAGATTTGGTGAGATCTGGTCGAACCCCCTCCCCTCCTAAGATGACGTGAGATTCTGAGGAAACTTCCCCCACCCTTCCTACTAATCAACCTCGTAGGTTTTTAGACCTTTCTTTGTTTAGCTTTCCTGCTTGCGAGGGTGGTTGTACCCCCCTTAGGTCGGTTTTCGCTTCGTTTCTAGATCTAATACCCCCTTAACGTCCATATCAGCGTCCGTTTGTGGACTTTTTTTATTTTATTTTAGCTCTATTGTCTTTCAAGAATTTTAAAAGCTCACGTGATATTTCCGTCGACCTCCCCCTTCCCCTCCCCCTTGGTGAGATTTCGCCGTACCCCCCTAATTCACATCACATAATTAATGCACGACCCCTAACGGAGGTTTGTAATAGAAATCGTACCTAACCGTGATAGCCAAATTGTGACTTCGTTAACATCGCACATAGTGAAAATATTAATGTTGGAAGAGTATCAGATGGTGTCTTTACTTCCTCTTTTCTTTAGTCCATTTAGTACGGAAACGAAAAACTAAGCAGTTATATAAATTGTTTGGGATGGGACCACGTGCACAAAATGAAAAATAAATAACGAGGAAATTTATTGGAAAGACAGCGATTACCAGAATTCATGGAGGAACGTAATGAAATTTTCCTCTCCTTTACGACGGTATCAAGTAACCGTAGGAGGAATAAATTCAGAGATATAAGGGGCGATACAGGCACTGCAAATATTCGCTTTCCCCTCTTCAGACGAGGGCGGGCGCCCTGTGAAAAGCTTTGATTGCGATTCACAGGATACGGATGCACAGGTGGTCGTGCTTTGATATCAGCCGAGAAAAAAGAAGCGGAGGCAACTTCAGTCGGAGGCCGAAATACAGAACACACAAAGCACGAAGAACACGCCAATCGCGCTGCAAATCAAATGCAGAACTCAGATTCACCACCGACTACCAATTCGTTTCCTCACTGACTTAGCTGCTTAATATGCGGTACGTCACGCATATACTCACTACAACGGACAGTATCTTAATCTCTTAATAACTCCGATTGATACGGAGAATATTCTTGTGCTTAAAACTAATTCATAAAGATCGAAGGTTATGGTGTTTGAAGCTGATATTATAGGGGCACGATAACAATCTCTCTTACTACTCATAGCTAATGAAACGCTACTTTTGCCATCGTATCCGTAACACGCGGCCTTCGTTAACGAACTAACTGCGCCATAGATGTTACTATCCAATCAAGATTATGCGCCTTATTTAATAATAATTCTATTTAGTTGAGCATCCGCGAAATACAAATTGCCAGAACAGTGAATCACAAGTATGTTTTGAGTTTAAATTAACTATTAGTTGCTATTTATGTTTTAGTAATAATTCTTGTCCAAAGATATGTAATATGAAAGCTTCCATTTCACAGCAGTGTTGTTAGTAAAACTTCTGATTACATTGTTATTTAGCCTGGACGAGAAAGACAACCGGCATCTGTCGCATCAACAGAGGGCATGAGTAATTTAAGTTTTTTTAAAAACACCTTAGTTGTTTACATGATCGTCAAATTAACGAAAACGTTACTACATGCGGATGGAAGTAGTTCCACATTTACGTGATCTGAACCTGGATTAAAACTAATACTACCCGGTATAACGTCAGTAATATTGAGTTAGTGAAAGCTAAGAAAAATGAATCTTATTTTGTTTAGTTTTCACTAACTCAATATTACTGACATTATTATTTCAGATGCAGGTAAATAATTCCAATTGTATCACGACGTAAAATACAATGGACAACATTTCA
Organism: Vandiemenella viatica; assembly: GCA_031002005.1. Classification (NCBI taxonomy): domain Eukaryota; kingdom Metazoa; phylum Arthropoda; class Insecta; order Orthoptera; family Morabidae; genus Vandiemenella; species Vandiemenella viatica. The sequence continues at coordinate 249,163,201 of JARYHS010009186.1, forward strand.
AAATCAGAGTTATGACCATTAATTAATAACAATTGTATCTAGTTAAGCAAATGGAAATAAACGATTTACCGAGCACTACGTTCAATTCGTTATTTTCGACGGGTTTAAGCTAGTAGTAAATAGTGAAGGTGAAAAAATATCAGATTATGATGCCATTGAGAGCAGAAATATTGAGAAAATAGAATCTAAAAAAAAAAAAAAAAAAATATTTGTTATATATACGAGGGCTGTCCAGAAAGTAACAGACGTTTTGATCTGGCGCAACAATGGGTGCTCCTAGCGCCGCCATCTTGGCGTCAGACTGTTCATACATTCAGTACGCAACCAGCCGTGGTAGTTTGCACATCGTTCCTATCGTACTTTGAATACAGTAGAGTGTTAAAATGAGCGCTGCAATTAAAAATCCCGCCAGTTGTGAAGTGCGAGCTGTAATGCGGTTTTTGTTGGCGAAAAATCACAAACCAATTGAAATTTATCGCCAGATTTGTGATGTGTACGGCCAAGGAATAATCAGTGAAAGCCGAGTGAGGCAATGGTGCATTTATTTTAAAAATGGTCGAACCAATGTTCACGATGAGGACCGCATGGGTAGGCCTACTGTTGTGAGTGATGAACTGGTGGTGAAAATCAACGAAAAAACCCGTGAAAATCGTCGTTTCACGATTACGGAGCTTTCAGAACATTTCCCCCAAATTTCACGGAGTTTAGTTCATGAGATTGTGGTTGGTAAATTTGGTTACCACAAATTTTGTGCCAGGTGGATTCCGAAAATCTTAACAGAAGACCACAAAAAACAGAGACTTGCTGCAGCACTGACGTTTATGGAAGACTACGCCAAAACTGGAAACCAAGTTATCGATCGTATCGTAACTGGCGACGAGACTTGGGTAAAGCACGTCACCTGTGAAACAAAACGGCAATCTATGGAATGGGGACACACGCATTCGCCCAAGAAACCGAGGAAGTGTCTGCAAACGCTGTCAGCAGGAAAAATTATGGCTACTGTGTTTTGGGATGCTAAGGGTGATTCTCGTTGAATTTCTTGAACGTGGCCAAACAATCACTTCAGAAAGGTATTGCGAAACAATCAGAACATTAAGACGCGCGATACAAAACAAGCGTCGGGGAAAACTCAGTGAGAAAGTTTTGTTTCTCCACGACAACGCTCGTCCACACACGGCCAATCGTACCCAAGAGCTCTTGGATGGTTTTGGATGGGAAGTTTTCAATCACCCGCCGTACAGTCTCAGGCGGCAAATTTCTACAGAGAGGGTATCGAAAAGCTTGTACCACGTTATGATAAGTGTCTTAATTTAAATGGCGATTATGTTGAAAAATAGCCTAAGAGTTTACCTCTAAAATGTATATAATAAAAATAGTTTTTTTTCACTTTGTTTATTTTTTATTACAAAACGTCTGTTACTTTCTGGACAGCCCTCGTAAATTAATGCATCGTCGACGCTGAGGTCAATAGAGGCGAGAAAGGAACGGGAAGGTATTCGGCCATTTTCTTTTGGGGGAACCATGTTGGTATTCGCGTGAAGTGATGTAGAGAAACCATGGAACACCGAAATGCGGATGATCGGACGGGGATTCGAAATCCGCGTCCTCCCGAATGCGAAACTAACAGCGTATTGAGGGCACTGGCTGAACCATGGGCTGAACAGGCTTGACAAGGTCACTGAGGTACGTTTGTCACAGACAACATTTTAATTGGTGATGGGCCTGAGAGGGATCTTTTTTTTTTTACTTATGGCTCAACGCCTCGTCGACGTTGAGGTCATTAGAGGCGAGATGGGACTGGGGACAAGGAACAGGAAGGAATTCAGCCATGGCCCTTTTGAAGGAAGCATCCAGACATTCGCCTGGAGTGATTTGGGGAAACCATGGGAAAAGGGTTCTTCGTCAGCCTTAAAATAGTAAACTCTTTACAATGTATCAAGTCTCAATCCTCAAGAATCTCCACACTTACTCCAAAGGCACCTAATAAAGTCTACACCATAATAAATGCTCCCACTAATAATAAAAAAAAAACTAATCTGGATGCCCTGACGGGGGAGGGATAGTGATCAAAGAATTAGGAATAGTGCATTGAAGGGGTAAGGCTACCATGGCCACAAGGCTGGCGCTCGATTTCATGGATAAGGGAGCGGGAAAATTTTCCTTGTTAGTGAGGTTGTCAGGGATTGAAACAAATTAACGAGTGTAGTGATGAATAATTTGCCAAAAACGCTTAAGGAATTTGAAATTAAAATTAGTAAATTGGAGAAGTAAATGGGGGAGAAATTTAACACTCCAATTATAAAAGATAATTTTTTAAAAATAAAACAAAAAGGTGTAATTAGATAACTAGGGGAATTTCCATAGGATTGTTTGCTCCATCGTAATTAAACTTTTTTTTTTTTTTTTTTTTAAAAGATAACTGTTAGTGAAGAAGGAATGTAAGTGATCTGATTGAGCTGAGGAATAAAGTATAATCACATTACTCAGTTGAATCGATTTCGGAAAAGCGTGGGAAATCGATGATAATATAACTGGTATCGGATCTCCCAAATTTGAATCCAGCTAGTCTCCTTTCGCGATTCGGACTGTGTGTTCAATGCGTACAGGACTGGACGCGGATAAAGCAGAGAGAAAGGCTGTAATTCCTGAAACTGCTGTTTACAGAGTGTTCTACAGTGTCTCAGAGCTTTGTAAACAGAAACCTCTGCTGCGGGCCGAGCGATTTCAACAATACGCACTGTGCTTTTATCTGGAACTCGAGCGAAACGCTACACCCTCCCAGCCGAACGAAACGTAATGACAGGCAAATTCTGTTGTTGTTTTATTTTTTTTATCTTTTTTTTGCGTCAGGCTGTACACCTCGTTGACGGAAAGGAGATGATTTGTGGACCAAGGAACGGGAAGGAATTCGTCCATGGCCAATTCATGAGGCCATGACGTGTGACCGAAAAATTTATTTTTCGTACTTGGAAACTAATTTACTGTCTTTTTTAGACTTAGTGCATAGCATTTTTGGTTCAGTTTATTCCACGCTTAATCCTCTGAACATCCGAAATAGTTTGTGACTTCTAAGACCATATGGCAATGTTAGACCTCTTTAAATAAAAATTTCACCGCGCAGAGTCCAGGGGCGATAGAAAATGAGTTTTTAGGGTCAATGACCTCGTCATCTGATCTGGCTGGAACGCGGACGTGTCCTGTGTTTGAACCTCTCGCTGAAAAATTTAAAGTATTGAGAGGTACAGTATGTAGAAGATAGCATCTATACTTTCAGTAAATTTTCATTAGATCTACTAGAAATTTAATTCGGGTAATAGTGGAGCGGAAGTTCATCCAAAGAGAGACAGCGTCTGGAGCAAGTTACCGAAGGAAGTTTCCAATACAAAATTTCAATATGGCGTCAGTAACTGCCAGGGAAGCATAAACTCAATCATAATCACGACAACAACAATAATCAAATCGTGTTTGTGTGTGAAGGAATCTGCTCTGGGCACCTAGAAATCCTGTAATTAGGTTCGAGATGATGATTATGTTCTTGGTATAAATTTCTTTTATGCAGTTAGACGAGACGCCGCTGTTGTGACTGGCCAAGATGGAATATGAAGGATGGCCGAAGAACTGTCAGCTTGTGATGGATTGTACGAAACCGTACTCGCCTCGCTACCCAGCTCTCAGCTACAATGCACTATTTTTCAGCCGTATCTGACGTTGTGTCAGTAAGCACTGTGTCAGCGAACGAAGACTAGAACGTCTTGTTTGATAGTTTCTATGTTCAATTTCCCACTCCTTCATATATTTCCGGAATACTCGAGTTAAAAGTAAACTATATCAGCCGATACTTTGGCGTGGTAATTTAGTGATGACCTTCTTTTTTCTGTTTTTAGATACGTCCCTAAAGCGAACTAATGCGTTTCTTAAAATAGGCCGCGCGATCGAGATTTTTTTCTGTGCTTTATTTATGAAATGAGAACTTCCTGAAACGCTTGGATACATGCGTTAATTCGTTGCGGAGACAGAACGCAAAGTTATAAGGAAAATTTCTGCCCCAAAGTCACAGCAGATCAATAAAGACTCAAAACTAAACACCTAATTTCAAAATATTCACACATTCATAATGATATTGAAAAACAAAGACTAAAATTTTACGGATACATCAATAGAACGAACCCTGGGAGACTCAAAACATAAATAGTTGAATTCTATGAAAATGGGAGTAATGCAATATCAGATACAATTATTATTATTATTATTATTATTATTATTACTCCGCGATTCACTATAAGTGTGTGGCGGAGGGTGCATAGCACCTATCGAGAAGGGTTATGGTTTGGAAGGGTTATAAGTGATATGGCAGGAGGCGCCCATGGGCTATTGTGAGGAACCATCCCCGCATTCGCGTGGAGTGATCTGGGAAAACTATGGAAAACCCAGATCAGGATGGCTGGAGTGCTTTATCGAAAGCTACTCCTGTCGGATTTTAAGTTTACTCGCCCGGTAAATCCTTTCTATTCCATTCCCTAATCGCTCGTGGGAAAAATGAGTACAGAAATGAATCGGTTCTGGCCCTGATTTCTCTTATCTTATTTTCACGGTCATTTCGAGATATGAATGTTGCTGGTAGCAATATTTGCTGACTGTCATTCCGAAATACATCTGTCGTGAATTTTTCAATTAAATGGATTGCTGAAATCAAGAAAGAAATTAAATTAGCAGAAATCAATCCAAAGAACACGCAAAACAGGGAGACCTTCAGAGCCTAAATTCACAAGTGCCAAGTTGATCGGCAGGAAAGAGGAAAAGATGAAGAAAAGAACCGAAATAACATGGTACGAGGAGAGAACAGGAAGCCTGCAGCAAGCGTATAGAGGAAATATGGCCACAAAAAACCGTTTTTTGCATAATCTTACAGTGCCGGATCTAGGGGCGGGGGGAAGGCACAAACCGGGGCAGTTTCCCCGGGCGGCAACTTCACGGGGGCAGCAAAATCAAGTCTGAAGGGCGGCAAACTGGCAAATTTATGTTACTATTTTTAGCTCCACTACTGCGGAAATGTTATGTTCGAAGGGGCGGCAGTCTCCCAGTTTTTGCGCCTGCACGTGAAATTCCTGAAGTCCTGATATGCTTATTCGCTAATAATGACAATAGTAAGGGGGCGTCCATTAATTACGTGAAGTGTTTTTCTGGAATTCTGGACTCCTCACCTTTTCTGTTGACGTATGATGAGATCTGGTCGGATTCCCCCCCTCCCCCCCAATATGACGTGAGATTTTGATGGAACTCCCCTCTCCTCTGCTACTCGACCTCTTCCGCATTGTTTCTGGACCTAATACCTCCCTCCCCTATAAAGCCGATATTTGCGCCGTTTGAGGACCTTTTTTTTTTAGCTCTACTGTCCTCAAGAATTTCAAAACCTCACGTGAGATTTCCCCCTTGGTGAGATTTCTCTGGACCCCCTATTTCACCTCACGTAATTAATGGCGGCCCCCTACTTAAATGGTGATACCCGCCAGTGTGGCTGCATGCGTTAAGGTTTCACACACTGACTTGGGGAGGTACAACAGAACCGGGGTCGAGTCCTGGACCGCGCGTACCGGCCGTTCTGACTGTGGTTCTTAGGCGGTTTCCTGCAAACGTCTAGGCGAATCCTGGAGTGGTCTCGCCTCATAAACTAAACATTTCACAAACCAAAAATACACTTATCATATAGAAAACAATGATTACATATTCAATCATTACATATTTGGCAGATAGATCGCAACAAAGTCTTTTCTCCTCAAAGTTAAGTATGCCGGGTCTAACAAACACGGTTCGAATTCTAGCAAGAGACAATTCCTTACCCGTCTTATGATTCACACTGGACACCTGGATACAAAGGGGGCCGGTGGCATGTGGTCCGTAGGTAGCCGGGTCGAGAAAAACAAAATAGTGTTTACTTCTGAAAATAACATTCCGTTGAATGTTCTTCATTAGATAATTAGCGTATGTTATCAGGACGCAAACCAAGACGTCATGCACTCGCTTATAAGCTGTAAGCTGTCCTTCCAAGTTCGCCCAAATGTTATCTATCCTGGCACTGGTCGCCAAATGTAAGCTACCTGGCAATGGTCAGCCAAGTGGATTACCACGTGTTATTTGACGAGAACGACCCAATTCTCCTCTTTCAACACATTCAAGCTGTTACCTCGGGTAACAAAACTGAGGGGTATTTTGACATAGTCTGGAAGTGAAAAACTCAACGTTCTGGTCGAAATACTGTTAAATTTAATTAATACCGTTCATTCACACAATTTTTAAGACACTTATGTTACATTGAAACAATGTTCCCATGTATTTCACAAGCTATTTTAGCTTGTGTACAGAGAGCCTATGCTCGCGGCACACAACCTTCTCCGAGAAGCACGACATCGTACACGTAATAATAAAAGAATGCTTTAAATTTTCTTCTTCTCCTTCACAACTTTCGAAATTTTTTCATATTTTATGTCAATATTTTTGTTTTGATAATTTCACGAGAAGTGACTTTGTTTAACGTTGCTTAGTGCTTAATTAAATACTTAAAATCTTTGCTTTCAACTGCATTAAAATATCTATTATTAACATTGATACAATAAGCAGTTGCATCAGTTATGCGGTCAAATTTTTTTACCCCCTAGAGAGAATCAAAAACCAACGAACGTGAGCGTAACGCGATAGATTAAAATATTAAACGGTGAACGTAAATGAATTACTGACGAATAACGCTCACGAAACGGAGTCGAACCACAGAGTAGGAAAGCACGCTATCGATTTTATTATAAAGCTAAATCAGTATTTAGAGTAATAATGTTTGGTCCCTGCCGCACATACATTTATTTGCAGGATTTTTTAGTGCTAAGGGGTTTGTAGTTTTCGATATTTTACTGAATCATATCGATATTATCGTATCGACCCCACAAAAATATCGATATGTTTGATCTGATACTATCGATGTTATCGGTTGATCGATATATCGTTGCAACCCTAGTGGTCGGTTCCCATGTGAGGCCAGCGTTTGAATCTGAAGTGGCGCATTAGTTTCGAGCAGGATCAATTTCCAAGGCGATGTGAGGCCGTTTACGTCAGCAAGTATATACTCAAGTGTGCGTTCTAGAGGCTATCGGACGTTAATGGAGGGATTCCCGTCCCAGTTTAGTGGCTGTTTTTACCTCGCCGAGGAAAGTCTGACTAGTTACTTCTTTTCCTTCTGATACCATTTGTTACAAATTTTCCTTCGGATATCCTGATCACGAGCCAGTAGAACGGAACGTGTGATATAGGCAGATCAGTGATACAGAACGTAATGTAACTCACATTAGGTACTTATAGAATTTTTGTAATGACTAAAAAACTCCTAACCTTGTGGGGCACAAAAAGTGGAACTAAACTCCATTGCTGATACGTGACAAGCTTAACTCTGTCCGTTGCTTCATCCATTCAGAGCGACACCAGGATTAATATAATGTCGCAGCATCTTCCTACGTCAGATGCACAGAGTTTACTCAACAGAGCTCTTCTATGAATAATGTATTTGTAATACTGCAGACCATTTTTTCTCAAGCGAGTGCATCCCAGTATTTGGCAATTAAAGTTGCGTGCTCTCCACGGCAGAAGGGATACGGCATAAAATTTGATATTATAGTCTAAGTGTAAACCCGTGATTCTATTTTGTGTATGGTCATTGGTCAACAGTGAAAGTGGAAAAAATATTTCCAAGGTTACAAGACAATTTGATATCGAATTTGGCAATTTTTTTGACTTATAAGGCCGATTTTTAAAAAAACTACTGTAATAACTGCTTTGGGTTTTTGTTGATTTTAACTTACTTATCACACTGTATTCGACGTAATACACCTAAGAGTTTTCCATACAACCATTTGTAATTTTTAGCAACATGACAAAGCCGTTTCACAAAATGTTTGGGTGTGTAGTTAAATAACAACATAAACTTGAACCAATATATTCAGAAAGTTCCTAAAAAAACTTAGTTCTGCATTAATTTCGCTGAGGATAATACCTAAAATAGCTAACACAGAAACAATAGAGTTGGTGTATGGTGCTCATAATCATTCCTCGCTGATTTATAGCATATCATACTGGAAAAACTCTTCGCAAGCACAGAAGACATTCAAGTTACAAGAAAGTTCGGAACAAGCCAACGGACAACCCTCACAATTCTGTTTAGAAATTGTGGAATAGGTACTTAAAATGCCCGTATAATACATATGCTTCCTACTATCATTTGGAATCTCAGTGCTGACATACATAATCGTAATACTGGGACTAAATATAACAATAAAAAATTGAAAGTAATTATAATTGTTCAGAAACAGATAACATTATCTGGATCTTCTTTATTGGATGTCCTACAATAGAATCTAAAATATTATTTAAAAAAACCGACAGCTTTACATTTAAAGTGAAAGATTTTTTGCCGCAGAACCAAGTTTACCTAGAAATAATTTTTCCCTTCAGAATTTGGTAACTAAAGTTAACGTAAAACAATATATGCTTTTTGTGTGGGATGGGAAAGTGACAAATTTATTAACAACCTCTAATGTGATATATGATTTAAAATAAAACTGTTTACAAAAGTAATAATTATTATTAGCCTCTGGAAATTGCGTTCATGAATACTGTAGTAGCATACATGGGATGTCACATATTTGTAATTAAATACGGAAATTGGTTTGTTAAGAGTTATTTGTAGGATTATTGTTCCAAATCCCCGAGACTGTTTTCATGTGGAATTAAAGAGATTGTCTAATATATAAATATGTATGTTTGTTTGTTGGTTGGTTTGTTCCTCTTATATGCGTTCTTTTACCAAACATCCGATTGCAATAAAACTTTGGTGAGATATTGTGTGGGCGCCTGGGAAGGTTTCTGACCAAAAATATATTTAAAAAAACCCACCCCCTCTTCCACTACACACCCTATAACTTTCTCAAGTGATCTTTATATAAACCCATAGTGTTTGACTGATTTCGATGGAATTTTGCATACATGTACTTTAAGGGGGTAGGTAGAGTTAAAAGGTTTAAAAAAAAGATTTTTTTCTTTCGATTCACAAAAATAGTTTTTACTATTGACTTCATGTTGGTAAAAAAATTATTAAAATATCTCTGACAGTGTGGGAATTATGCGTGATTAAGCAAAGTCCTGCACGATTGACAGCCACTTAAATCTTACTGCACTTGAAGGCAATCCAAATCTTTAACCTTAAATATCTCAAAACAGCAATTCATCAATTGATTTTAAATATAACTTTTTTCCACATGCATAGATGTTTTTCAAATTTGCAGGACATGTTCTAAATACTAATTACTACAGTCCCTACCATTACTGATTATCCAGCTTTTCACAAATGGAAAATATGCCTATATATTTAAACAAAAGGAAGCAAAAATTATAATTTATTGAATTTTTTTATTAACAACAAATATAAAGTTAAATGTTTTGTATTAATGGTATAACTAATTGCCTGGATATTAGTTTACAAGATAAAAAAAATATTGCTGCAAAATTTCAAATATTATGCGTTCTATCATTAAAGACCTTAATGACGACATATTTTTAACTGTCAGTTTGGATGGTACATTAACATATTGTTAAATAATATTTATATTTTAAAAATCAATTTTTATATATAACTATGACACTTCTATGGGGCTATAAAATTGGAACCCTGAAATTTAAATAGATTTGGAGAAAATGAAATTTTAATTTCTAGAAATATGTGTATGTGTCAGGGTTTCTCAAGCTTGTAGTTCCACGTTCCCCTATGAAATTCCCCAAACAATTGCGAAACTCCTTAAAAACAGGCTTTTAATTTTAAAAAAGTGAGGCTTTTTGTCTAAAATAAAGTAATACTGTCATGACGAGCAATATGTTGTTAAATAATTTGATGGTTGGACTTGTATTTAATATAATCAAAATCCCATTTCGCCACCTCTGTCAACGAACTGCACAGTTTTAACGAGCGTCAGTATGTAGGGAAGCAGTTGATTTATTATGGTACACGTGACGGGTGGAGTGTGTGTGAAGTGTTATGAGGCGTTGACAGGGCAAACTCCAGGAAGGGCGCAAACAAAACGAACGAGCGAGGCCGGGGCACACGTCCTCAAGCACGTTCCAAGCTGGTAATACCAGGCGGCCGTCGCTGTAAAACGGTTCTGTCCCTCTCACGGCCCTTCTTCCCCCTTTGTTTGTGACAAAACTTAAGAGGTCCTGATTATATCTCCATCTAAAAGGGGATTTTGTATGAACTGGTCGACTGCCCGACTAATCATTTAAGGAGAACATTTACCGCAACAATTTATTGAACAAGAAATTTTCCTAGATGTACGACTGGCAAATTAAATTTTATTTTTACGAATTGCACCTTCTTGTTGCTCAAATGGACCTCTTCTAATGAACGCCTTGCCCATGTGCGAGGGTGGGCGGTTACCACGGGGAATGTCAATTCCTCCGTGGCAACGTCTGGGAATATTATTATTATTCTCGAACCATACACATCAAACACACAGTTAAGAACATTGTACAAATTATCATCTTTTTTTTTATTCTCATATTTTTTCACAAAAAAGTGTTACATTTTATATTACATAAAATTAAGTACAATTCATTAGAAATATAACTACTAGAAGTCAAAGATACTGGACTCACATTCTTAGCCTTGATGTATCTGCAGAAATATGTAAATTAGATTTTATAGTTCATCATCATGCAACTTGTGAAGTGATAGTATTTTCCAAAAGGACTACATACTTTTCTCTATACTTTGTTGACCTTTTCATCATCCACATCTTGATTTTCACTGTGGGCAAATAATCCTCTAAATTCTTCGTCTTGTTCTGTAGAATTTAGAACGTGGTTTGGCCTAGTATCCAAATGAACGAGTTGTGTTTTACCTGCGGGGCATCTTGATCTCTGGTCGTCGCAACCTGAATTGCGTTGTGTGTTGATCGAAACAGGTCATCTTCGTTGCAGGATGATGGGCACATAGGGCAATCGAGCATATGGTTCATCGTTTAGTCCTCGCCACACTCGCACTTAATACCGGTAGCATCAGTATAACCCCTTTTCACTAGTTTTTCCTTGGACCTGCCGACTCCTGTTCGCAATCGATTTTAGGGCCTCCAGACGTTCAGTCCTCTGCGTGATCAGGTGGCAAGCGCTCTGCAACTGTCAGTGGTCCCGAGATTTTAGGAACCTACATTTTACACAACTGTACTTTTGCCTTTTCAGGTGACCCAGTTAATACCCGCGATGTTCTCAGGAGGCTTTTCCTGGACTTGAGTCTCTTGGCTGGTGGTGTATGGCCGTGCAGTGGATGAGCACTTTCCGGTTATACTCTTTTCCTCTACTTGTTCGAAGCCACTTCTCTCCGGATACTGGGTGGTGCAAGTCTGGGAAGATGAACTGGGGTGTCTTTCCGTTGCCTCCCCCGTATGTTCGTATGTGTTATTATGGCTGTCGATGACTGTGGTACTGAGTGTGTTCATTGTAAAGTGACGTTAGAGTCGTGGATGAGAGATGAAAGAAGGGAGAGGGTAAAACCAGGTGACGGTGCATTCAAGCCTATTTTTCCGAAAGATATCTACGGGACAGAGAAGCTTAACGTCCGCATTCGACTTACGAATCACAATCAACAGCGTCGTATGCCCTCACTACATACGCACTGCGGAGAGGTTTGGGATTTAACCCAGACTTTGGTGCACAATCTGGTGATTAGGAATTGTGAATCAGCACCTGTCTTAATCTGATGGCTACGTCCTGAGAGTGAAAATTTCACCGAGCGTGTTTGGTGAGCGATTAACGCTCTGGTATCGCTTTCGGTAGGACGCCCGTTTGAATCCCCGTCCGGATATCCAATTTGGGTTTTCCATGGTTTACCCAAATCACTCAAGGTGAATGCCGGGATTCTTCCTTCAAAAGGCCATGGCCAGATTCCTTCCCGTTTCTCGTTCCCAGTCCTTTGCTGCCTCTAATGACCTCGACGTCGACAAGGCTTAAAGACATAACAAAAAGAAAAGAAAATTTCTTCTATCTGCAGGACTCGAACCAGCTAACTCGGTGCCACAGCCAACTGAGTCAACGGGTCGGCCAACACCTTATATAATAGGTGGAAATTGTTAAACGGTAAAGTGGGTGTTAACTACTCCAAAAGGCTCACTGCAGCGCTGCCAGCCTCTTGGCTTTGAATATCCGTAGATGGCCGCTAAAATTTGCGTAGATTGGGAACAAAAACCGGAAGACTCGCTAACTAAAAGACTAAAACAATAATTATTGAAGAGAGAGTCAAAATTAAGAATTTTTTTTTATTTCCAGGTCTTTAAAATTCGAAATACAAAATAATATTCTACAATGAAAGTAAGAAATATCTCTGAACATGTTTAATACAGCAGTGTCACTTTCATCACTGCTGCGTCTACTCTTTTTTTTTTTTTTTTTTTTTTTTTTTTTTTTTTTTTTTAGCAGTGGGGAGACTATACATTATCTATATACTTTGTTGACATTAAATTTAGCATATCTTCGGAAACAGGAAATGTTAAAAACTGCGAACACTTTCACTCTTGGACATTGGTTATTCCTTCTCGGAAGGTACTGCTTTGCAAGCCGTGCCAACGAGCGTGTCACCATGCATAAAGAGTGCGCCGATTGTTCTGTGTTACGGTCTTTTAAGATCTATAATCAAACAAAATATGAGCTTTATTTCAATCGTTGGTTCACACGAGCGGTTGCAAAGAAACGATTGAAAATTTTTTAGAATTCTGTAATGCATTAACACTACGAGTATACGCTCAAAGTTTAACAAAACACCAATACAAGGAAAAATCAACAAATAGTAAAAAATAGAAAAAAATAAAAGTCCGTAGGTATTTTAACAAATTCCGAAAATCTTAACTTTTTATAAAAATCCATAGATCTACGGGTAAATCCGTAGAAATGGCAGCACTGGCTCACTGTCTTTAGAATACGAGGATCGTTGGAACTGAAATCGTAATTTTATCAAAAACTCTCGTGAAACAATTTATTTACTTATGAATATTTCTCGGTAAACTAACCAAGTAATACTATTATTTATACACAATATATCGGCGACATAAAACTGCGTCGCCATATTCAGATGTAGTCGTAAGCCTTGAAATTTGCCTAGAGCACGTGAAGATGGCGACGGAGATTTATGTCGCCGAAATATTGTGTATAATTAATAGTATTACTCGGTTTGTTTACCGAGAAACCTTCATAAATAAACAACACCGAGAAAAACTGCGTTCATTTATAAAATTGTTTACTTACTGTAATTTTATAATACTCTGTTCGTCCTTGTAAATGCACTGACTAATTTATTTCCGTAGCTAACGTATTAGTAAAAAAAAAAACTTTCATGCTCATGATTTATAGCTCTACGGGCTATGCCGCGTCGTTTATTGGATTATGTATGCTTAGGCTGTTATACTCCAGCCTTCTTCAGAGATACTGTTTATATTTATCTTCACATAGCAACAGTCGCCAAGCATCGCAGAGGAAAAGGCCACTATCTTTTATGCTGTTGACATTTTCAGACGTCGTGCGGAGGTACTCTGCTCCATGAGATATCTTATCCTGGCAGTGTCGCCAAAATGCAAGGAATGCTATTTCTCGAAAATTTATCCTGGCAAGCAGTCACCAGAATACAAGGGAACTACGCTCGATTGGCCCCCAGCTACTCTTCTGGTGCTTGTACTGTCCTTTTTAGTTGACAGCTTTTTGAGTGCGACGAACAATCAACTTGAGCATTCGTATACAGAGGCTTATTTATACGAGTCTTACAGTGAGATGAGAAGTCTTCTGATGTGCTTAATTGTGTGTGTGAACACGAAACTCAATATAGTAGAATGATTAAAAGTTTAGACCATTACAGCTAAGTGCTTTTTTCTTTTACTTATTGCTTTACGCCTCGTAGACGGCTAAGGTCATTAGAGGCGGGATGGGACTGGGGACAAGAAACGGGAAGGAATTCGGCCATGGCCTTTTTGAAGGAAGCATCACGTCATTCGCCTGGAGTGATTTTGGGAAACCAAGGAAAACCCAATTCTGGATGCCCGGACGGGGATTCGAACCCGCGTCCTCCCGAATGCGAGGCCAGAACGTTAACCGTTACACCACCACTCTCGGTAGTTCAGTGCTACAAGACGCCGTAGTTACTTCGGCTAACTACAACAAAGTGTTGTCGCTATTTCAACCCAGGGTCCCAGAGCACTTTTCCTTCGCAGTATTACGCTGACTGGCAATTTAAAACCCGCCAGCTTCAAGTCACAGGTTCTCGCATATAGCATAGATAAAAATTCTCCTCAAGGCACTCACCAATTCGCGTTTTTGGCTCCTCTAAGTCCCAGTAGTATTCTGTTCCTGAACCCTGTGGCCTTAAGAGCAGGATTCAGTAGGGAATTGTAGTTGACCGTGACGGGCTGTAGTCTGAGCAGTTCTCCCAGCGGGGACGAGGGACTGATGTGTTTGCCTACGGTGACCGGTACTGCCAGGGCTGTTGCAGTCCATTGTGCGGCTCGTTCCCAAGATGTCAGCGACCTTCTGTTAACCATTTAGTCACGTGGACACAATTATACCTCATTAAATTTCCTCAAAAAATTGGATGTCTAATGTTTATATACACTTGTCTAAGATATTTAATAATAATCAGTCACCAATCGTGGTGGGTGAGTGGCAACTCTCTGGCCTGGTATTCGGAAGGACGCGGGTTCTAATCCCCGTTCGGCCATCCAGATTTATGTTTTCCATTGTTCCCCCAAATCACTCCAGGTGAATGTGAGGATAGGCCATGACTGAATTCCGTTTCTTGCCCCAGTCCTTTTCTGCCTCTAACGACCACGGCAAAACGTAAAGCAAAAAATAAAAATAAAAAAATTAAATAAACAATCCTTCGTTTAAATTTTTATTGTTTTTCAGTTTAAGATATATCGCATCTATAAAACACAGCGATTAATCAAAAAACTCTAGATGTATCAGATCATAAAAAAATCGAATTGTACAGTATATCAGTCAAAATGTTTCACAATCGAGGATACATACAAATACAGACAGGTGATGCTGTAAACTTTCAAAACTGTTAGATCTCTTTAACAGGACACCTGAACGTAGAGCTTGTGATATTTCTATAACCTCCCATTTAAACAATTAAGTTTGTTTAAACTAAAACAAATGTTTGATTTACTGTAATTACATGAGTGTGGTTCGTAAATGTTTGGTATTTTGTTCTGAAACTGTTTTTAATGAGTTTGACAGACTTGATGAAAGTGTTACGTCGCTTTAGATTAACAGAATTTTTATTCAAGGGCATTAATACACAGACGGAAAAAAAAATCCCAACACCAAGAAAAAATTATTGTAGAGTAATGAAATTTGGACAATGCATTTGTCAAGTTAACATGTTTAATTGATTAAATTTTCAAGATCACAGGTTAATTTAAGCTCAAGAAAATGCATTTCAAATGTGAAATACTGTTAAATTAATAGCCGGTGTAACCTCCAGAATTTTGAATGCAAGCCTGCAAACGTGAATGCATTGTGTCATACAGGTTTCGAATGTCACTTTGTGGTATGGAGTTCCATGCTTGTTGTACTTGTGCTGTCAATACTGGGACGGTCAGTGCTGGCTGTGGATGATGCTGGAGTTGTCGTCCAATGATATCCCATACGTGTTCAATTGGAGACAGATCTGGTGATCTCGCAGGCCAAGGTAACATGTCGACACTCTGTAGAGCACGTTGCGAGACAACAGCGGTATGAGGGCGAGCGTTATCCTGTTGAAAAACTCCCCCTTGAATGCTGTTCATGAATGGCAGCACTACAGGTTGAATTACCAGACTGACGTACAAATTTGCAGTCAGTCTGTTTGGTATAACCACAAGAGTGCTCCTGCTGTCATAGGAAATTGCTCCCCAGACCATGACTCCAGCCCTGTAGCGTGCATTCCACTGACTACAAGCCATCGCCGTTTGCGACTCCAGTGGTGTCAAGCTAGAGCTCATTGGAGGACGGAGTGGAGATCTGTTGTGTTTTCTGATGAAAGCAGGTTCTGCCTTGGTGCCAGTGATGGCCGAGTGTTGGTCAGAAGGAGGCCAGGGGAACGCCTGCAACCAAACTGTCTGCGGCCTAGACACACTGGACCTACACCTGGAGTCATGGTCTGGGGAGCAATTTCCTATGACAGCAGGAGCACTCTTGTGGTTATACCAAACACACTGACTGCAAATTTGTACGTCAGTCTGGTAATTCAACCTGTAATGCTGCCATTCATGAACAGCATTCAAGGGGGAGTTTTTCAACAGGATAACGCTCGCCCTCATACCGCTGTTGTCTCGCAACGTGCTCTACAGAGTGTCGACATGTTACCTTGGCCTGCGAGATCACCAGATCTGTCTCCAATTGAACACGTATGGGATATCATTGGACGACAACTCCAGCATCATCCACAGCCAGCACTGACCGTCCCAGTATTGACAGCACAAGTACAACAAGCATGGAACTCCATACCACAAAGTGACATTCGAAACCTGTATGACACAATGCATTCACGTTTGCAGGCTTGCATTCAAAATTCTGGAGGTTACACCGGCTATTAATTTAACAGTATTTCACATTTGAAATGCATTTTCTTGAGCTTAAATTAACCTGTGATCTTGAAAATTTAATCAATTAAACATGTTAACTTGACAAATGCATTGTCCAAATTTCATTACTCTACAATAATTTTTTCTTGGTGTTGGGATTTTTTTTTCCGTCTGTGTATGTTATGTAATGCCAATTACCATATTAGGGCGTGTTTTCGACGTATGTAAATCGTTTATTTTGTTCAGTACAATGAGAATTGCTTGTAAATTCTTCATAATTTTCTTTAAGATTATTTCCATTTAGTCACACGTAGTATTAAGTAGATTTTGTTTGTCTTTAATGGTAGCTGATTGTTTTAGCAATCGTTTGGCATTCTGGATATTTGAGATGCCACCTTTGTAACCGTCTATAATTTTCTGTGTGACTGGTTAAATGTCCTCATCCATCATCTCCAAAACCCCTTCATTTCGTGCTTTATCTGTCCACTTAATTTTCAGCATCCTTCTAGTGCACCACATTTCAAATGCTTAAATTTTCCTTCTTCTGGTATTCGCAAAGTTCATGATTCACTACCATAAAGTACTGTGTTCCACACATAGAGTTTCGAAATTTCTTTCTGAGTTCAAGATCAATATTTGAAACTAAAAGATTTCTCTTTTTCATGAAAGCTATTTTTGCTAGTGCTATTCTGCTTTTAATATCATTCTTTCTTCGGCCATTGTTTGTAATTTTTCTTCCCAAGTAGCAGAATTCACTCACTTCTTCTATCGCATATGACCTTATTTTTATAATTAATGTACTATTATTGCTATCATTTCTAGTACATTTCATCAGTATTGTTTGCTTTAGTTTATATTTAGTACAAAATCTTCATTTAGTAATTTATTCACGCCGCTCAGTAACTTCTCGATATCTTTAGTCTGTTCTACTAACAGGACATGTAACCAGAAAATCGTAGGATTAGGGAGCGTCCATAAACCACGTGTCTTTCTGAAAAAGGGGGGAAGTTAGGCAGAATGCTACACTAGGCTACGGGGGGGGGGGTTTCCGAGCCAAGCTACGTAGCTTTCTCTCATTTTATTTGTAACAGTTAAAATAGGTTACAAAATATAAAACAGCATGTGGATTTTTATTTATATTATTTATCTCTTTTTTAGATACTCTATATACTGATGTTGCTATGCATGCATGTGACTCGAAGATTTAGCTGTTTGGATCACGCGTGGCCGGCGCATATGAACTAACCTGTACGCCACGGAGCATTACGATTTACGAGCTGAAAGACATTAAAAGCGCGGGATTTTCCATGCTATTGACAGTTAGTATTGTTTTGATGTTTTTTGAAAAAAAAAAACTGTTTTCATTCGGATCACCTATGTGTAATCACACTGCTGTTTGATAAAACCATTCCAATTTTGGTTTGTTTAATGAATTTCAGTACGTCTTTAATTATAGTTCTTACTGAACTGTTATTCAGGTTAAAAGTAGTGTAAATGGCGCTGAACGATAAACTTCATAAGACTTCGTAAGAAATTGTTTTTTCCAGAGAGTTTTCAGTATGCAAAAACGGCGACAATGAGCGATGGAAACCTTTCAAGCAGAACCAAAAATCATTTCCTGGTAAAATAGGAAAAAAGGCCACAGAACTGCAGCAAAGAAACAACAGTTAGTGAACAATGATGAATGAGATATTATTTATTCAGTATTTATTTATTTGACCTTAGGTCCAGAATAGAACATACAGTCAGCCTGGCAGAATTACAAGTTAATAACAAGTGCTTTTAAAATTAAAACGAAATTACAGATATATGTATGCATTAAATATGTATGTCAGTATGATACAGTAGCTTTTGTTGTTATTTACTGTAAGACTGGTTGGAAGTGGCTGCTGTGCTCGCACGAGAGACTTGATGACAGTTACTCGCTGTTGGTGAAAATTAGAGTAGTTGAAGAATAAATGATTCAGGTCCTGTCCGTTACATGTGCCGTAGGGTGTGTTTACAACCTGGAAGCGATAAAGGTGACTACGTATGGCGCCATGGTTGAATCTCATACTGATGATACAGTGTGATGTATCGTCGTTGATTGTTCTATCTTGAATGCCAAGGTCTTCGTGGAGGATACGTCTGTAATAGAGCGTACTGTCGGCCTCTGTGTTGTTTCGATTGATTCCAGCTCCTCGTCCATTGCTGGCATGCATTGCTGACCATTGTTGCATGATAATCAATTGCGTTGCTGGGTGGGGTTAAGCTTCGGCCCAAGCTCCTTGGCTAACACATCGACGTGCTCGTAATGTCGAATTCCAGAGTGCGCGGGTATCCAGATGTAATAAGGAGAATGTTTTTAGAAAAGCTTCCAGAAGAAAAGAGCCCCAGGAGGTACCTGAAGATAAGATTTTCCCAACAATTGATCATTTCATTCATAATATTTGCAATTATAGAAAAGTATATAAAGAGAACACAGGTCGTGTTCGTTATATACAGTACACAATAATTTTAACGATAGTCTGGTAAGAGGAAACAGCACAAAATGTCTTCTGGAATTAATGAAATATTCCACTTACTTTTTCGGGATTCGCGCTGCTTTTTTTCGATGTATTCCTACCGACGTTTCGGCGCCCAACCTGGGGCCTTCATCAGGTCTGTATACAAGTGAAGTATCACTTGTGACGGTTTTCACATCACTCCGTCGTTGATCTCGCTACTTGATGAAGGCCCCAGGTTGGGCACCGAAACGTCGTTAGTAATACATCGAAAAAAACAGCGCGAATCCCGAAAAAGTAAACGGAATATTTCATTAATATGACGCCTGCTAAACGCGTAAAATGTTGTTTTCTGGAATTATTAAGAAAAAAGCTACTTGTCACACAGGAAGGGGAAGGGGGAAGGGTCTAAGGCACAAGCCACGTGGGGCTACGTGGGGGGAAGAGGGGTTAAAAAAATGGCCAAAACGGAGTGACCTTATTTATGAACGGTCCCGTACTGATTTTTTTTTTTCGGTTGAAAATCACGACGAGCACGGTCAGTTATGCGGAATCCAGGACTGAAGCCGCGTTCCTCTTAAGGGGCCATCCATAAATTACGTCACACCTTGAGGGGGAAGGGAGGGGGTCAACAAAGAGTGACATCGTGTGACAAGGGGGGGGGGGACGTGTCAAAATTTGTGACATCACATGCATAATTTGTATCACTTTTTGGCTCGTATTGCCCCAGTGTCGAAGCATACTTATTTAAACGATCATGTGGCATCTGTGGACTGTATTGTTCACTATACAAAGGCACTAACCAACATCAGCGATTACGTAAGAGGCAACTAGAGGTTTTCCCCCTCATGAAGATTCGTCCACAAAGCATTGCCGCTAGACGAAACAGGGAAGTTCTTTGCTTATTAAACGATGACGATGCTTTACGGTTGGATGAAGATGATGACACATCGAATGTTCACAAATCTATCGGAATCAAGAATGAAGTAACTATAATGCCAATAATAAACAGTATCAAGGAATAGGACCAAAATCCATAGACACATGATGACTCAATTTTGTGTCATTAATTCGATTTTTTATGTTTTCTTATATTTTCTTGAATGTTTGATTTATTGTTATGATTTTTTAACTAGAAATACATAAATCATTTTGGAAGTGGTGTTTTAATTTACAAATTTAAAATTGTAAAATATGTAACGTCACACCATGGGAAGGGGGGGGGGGTGTCCCACAAATGTGACAACCTGTGACATGGGAGGTGGGAGGGGTCCAAAAATCATGAAATTCGTGTGACGTAATTTGTGGATGGCCCCTAACCCCCCGTAGCCAGTGAGTTGGCGCCTTAAATATTCGGCCGCCACGTACGCCGAGAGCCCCCACTCGTGCGACCGCAGCAATTAAGCCGGCCGGAGTCGGCCCCTAGTGACGACCCGTCGCTCGGCCGTGTTTGTTCGATTAGCCGCGCAGACAGAGCGATTGGTCGCCGCTGCAATCATCATTAGCGGCCGTGTTTGCGCCCGCCATTAGTGGTCCCGCCGTACCTCGCCTCCTTCAGTATAGGCACCCATCACAACACTACGGCTCTCCACGTTCGCTTGTTACCCCCGATACAGCACAAACAGCATTGTATCAGTCTCCGAAACAACGAGCAGCCCTACGTCACTGTCGGTAGTCAGAGAGAGTGAATAGGCCTACACAGACGTTATCATCGTTAATTTACGACCAAAGACTTTATAACAATTTTATCGTTAAAAGACGAGTTTTCAGCATTGTATGAACAGAACTACAGGTGTGTTCAAAGAGAAGGAGCAGAGTTTGCGTTTTTATTTCTCACGAACTATAAAAGAATCATTAGATAGATCAGAGTTTCTCAAAGTGGGGTACGCAAGCCCCAAGGGGCTCGCGACAAGATTTTTTTTTTTTTTTAACTGCTTAACGTCTCTTAACAACGAGGTCTTTAGAGACGGGAAAGGATGGGGGCAAGGAATGGGAAGGAATTCGGCCGTGGTCTTTTTGAAGGAAGCATCCCGGCATTTGTCTGGCGTGATTTGGGAAACCATGGAAAACCCGAATCTGGATGCCCGGACGGGGATTCGAACCGCCATCCTCCCGAATGCGAGGCCAGAACGCTAACTGTTACACCACCATCCTCGGTGACAAGATTTACATTATGGCGACTGACTGGGTATCTCGAGACTGCAACACTCAACATGGCGAATTGAGATCGAAACTGAGCAAAATTGCTCCTAAAAACGACTCAAATTGCGATAAGAAACAAGATTATCCATTAAATTAATTAATAACATATTGCTCTTTGTGACTATATTAATTTTTTAGAGAAAAATACTTTTTTTTTAAAAAAAAGTCTAGTTTTTGTAAGGCGGTTTGCCATTGTTTGGGAAATTTCATAGGGGTACGTGGAACTATGACTTTGAAAAACCCTGGCATAGAGGAAGGTTCAAAGTTTGTAACCCCCGCCTGTTAATATCATTCGCACTGCCGATTGCCGCAAATTTAACAGCTACCGTAAGTAAATAACGAGTAGATTCCAAACTATGCATTGGAACAAAGTAGAATGTAAGCACCAGAAGATGGCGACAAAATTCCGATCACCGAAATATCGCGTGAAAACACTCTGCAATGGAGCACACGCTCCGATGAAAATTTCCCTAAACACCCATCTTCCCATTTTCCTGCACCCACCTACATTTACTCTCTACAAATTTTAACTTTAAATTCTTTCAACGTTTTTGGTAAATTATTCTTCAATTCCTTTCGTAACTTATTCCAATCCCTGACACCCTTGCCTAAAAAACAGAATGTTCCCACATCCTTGTGCCTGAAATCGAGTGCAAGCTTGTGGTCATGGTCATCTTTTCGCTTCCATGCACTACTTTTCATACCTACACCAATATCTTTCCATGCCTCATCACCAGTATACGCCTTGTAGACTCCCGAGACCCTCTTCATCATCCTCATGTCTTGCAATGAATCCTATTCCAGCTCTTTTATCATATCTGTTACTGATTGCATTCTGCGATAATTTCCAGAAACTAATCTTTGCCCTTTTTTGCACCGAATTGTGTAGCTAAGGCTACATCTCTGGTGTGATGTATGAAAGTGAAACTGCCAGTGCATTCAGTCGCTGTAATATTCTTGTTTTGTGTGCTTCATCTGCTTTTTCAACTTTTTTTGCTTATAGTTTTCCGCCTCGTCATTGCCGAGGTCAATAGAACGAAGAAAGGACAGAGGACAAGCAATGGGGAGGTCATTTGGAAGAAACCATCACTGCATTAGCCTGGAGTGACTTCGGGAAATCAAGGAAAACCGAAATCTGGATGACCGGACTGGGATTTGAAGTCGTGTCTTCCCATTACCGTTTACCAGCGAGCTCAGTACGTCTTCCGGATCTTTAAAGCAAACGGCGTGCGTTTATTTACCAACACACAACTCCATCACCTCAGCTTAACTGATAAGCGGTGCTTCACTCCGTAACGACCTATAAACTCCCCGGAAGCGCTTTACCGTGCAGTCACAGGCGATTCACGAGAAGCAATCGTGACCGGTTACCCGTAAACCCAACAGGGTCGTTGTAGGTGAATCTTTTCATGTCTTTTTGTGTTGCACTACCTACCTAGGTTCTAATTGCTGCCATGCTTCTGAGAGCGACCATTTTCTAGTCTTGTAGTGTAAACTTAGTAAAAATCCGTTTAAGACTATTTTAGTTGCGGTAGCGGGATTAAGACAGGAACTGGGGACCTGCAAGAAATGAGTGAAGAGAATGCTGGGAGAGTGCAGGGCATGTATTGGTGCTGGGGCCTGGAAGATTTTTTAGTAGTACGTGGTAGGGAAGATATGACTATGAGAAGAAACTATGTCCTGATATTTTAGGCATAAGAGAGTGGAAAATTTTATATTGTAGCTAAGATAGTCTGAGATGAAATAAAGAACCGATAGATATTCTGAGAGTTACCTCAATCATTAAATGAATTTAAAGCGAAAATTCGTGAACGGAAGAATTAAGTGTATTATGCCCCATTCTGATTAAATAGCTGAACCGATTTGATTTTTTATCACAAAATATTGTTTCAGTTCATCAGAGTGTCGGCAACCATTTGTATCTGAGCCGGCTGTAATATTATAAACAGTGTTCGGCTTAACTGGCAAAGTTATTGATGATAGCGTGATCGACGAGTATTTGGAAGTAAAAGAATAAAAAAGGCGACTGAAGATAGTATAAACAATTTCTTCCAGATAATATTAGAGCAAGAATCGAGGAATTTTGGAATTGTAAAAATTACATAAACGAAAGATACACAAGGCAATGGAATACAGAAAACAATAAACTTGAATTGGCCTTCAAATTGACAAGAGAGATATGCAACAAGAAATCCCTTTCGTGGGAGTCCAAAATTAAGCTTTACAAAACAGTGGTAAAGCCGCAAACATTGTACGCAGCAGAAACTCTAACCATGAATCGCATTGGGCAGATAGAACAACTAGAACTAATAGAAAGAAAAATTTTAAGAAAATCATAAGAACAAGATTTGAAAAGAATGAAATAGTATACGTCAAAAATAAAACTATATTAAAAAAGAATGAAAAACTCCCAGATACTATATGCTAAAGGATACTAAATTTCTACCGACATCTCCTCAGAATGAACTCTGGTAGACTAATTGAAGTGAACTACACTTAATGGTTCCTTGAGGTTTATTACTATGTACACAAAACACTGGTAAACAATAACAAATGTGGTACAGTTAGCGGATGACCGTCGAGAAATTTAGCCTGGTCCTGATCCGGGGTAGAGAGAGACGGCTTCTACTTCTCGCGAACTTCCGGTGGTCTTCTGTAGTTGAAGCTGGTTCCGCGGTCAGGCCGGAACTGGCGGTGGAGCGGCCGGCTACGCTTATATAGGCGGCCTGGCGCAGGAATTCCGTTGTGTGGTAGTACGGCGACCTCTGTAAGAAATAGTCCCACTTAGCCTCTAGATGATTCTATTTGTTTTCCTGCTTTGTTTTGATGCCTCTGCGTCTGTTTGGAGTCGTATATGTATCCCGGCGTGCAGGCGCGTTGTGTGTGAGGTCTGCCTGGCAGGGGCCTTTACTGGCAGACTGAACACTAATCAAACAATTTTTTTTATTCTTCCGTAACCGCATAACAAAGCCTAGTTGCTGCATAGAAATTGGAAAAGATATAATAGAATTAAAAATTACGGAAAAGTCATTACTTGATAGAACAGTGCAGATAAGATTTAGGGATGAAATAATAAGGTTCCAAAAAAAAAAAAAAAATCTAAAATAAAGTCGAAACCAGTCATCTCTGAAGAGGAGAGAAG
Organism: Vandiemenella viatica; assembly: GCA_031002005.1. Taxonomy (NCBI): domain Eukaryota; kingdom Metazoa; phylum Arthropoda; class Insecta; order Orthoptera; family Morabidae; genus Vandiemenella; species Vandiemenella viatica. The sequence goes on from JARYHS010009186.1 coordinate 249,187,662, forward strand.
AAGAAGGTCCGAGAGAATGAAGAAATGCTGGGCGCAAAGGAAGCAACAACATGCAACGAAGTGACTGATTCATCGAACCTCAAAGAGAGCGAAACGAAAGAAGAAGAAGAGAATAAGATACGGGCCGGACTCACCGTTTGCCTCGAGGTGTCTCTGGGACTGCCAGCGTACAAAATGAAAGCCGTGTCCTGCGGAATAACTGCTTCCACTGTGCATCACTGCTGGCGTCGCCATAACTCCTCGTTCTTTCAAACGACGACGGATAGTTCAGGCGGATGCAACATGGCTGCAAACACTAGTATCACTACCGGTGTCCAAGGACTACGTACTGTAGCGGTCATAAGTCACGTCAATGTGGTAATAAGTACGCATATAAAATAATGTATTCATTTAATTGCACTGTCAATTGTAAATGTATGGTACTAATGCTGTTTTATGAGTTTCTCTGAAGGCAAACAGTAACCGGTGGCGTTGGAGACGAAGCTAAGAAATAAATGTAAAGACAAGATTGAATCAGATAACAGAGAGCCTAGGATGACGTAAGAACACGGATGCAGCGTGGAAGAAGCTGCATAAATAATGAATCAATCAGCTGGACTGTATGCGGAACAGTCAAATTAATTATATAAAGTTTATTACAGCGACTGACAATTAATTCCCGCATGGGTGAAACTTGTAACTAGTTTGAGATGCATACGAAAAGTGGCGAAGTAAAAATAGTGTTCAGCTTAATTGTAAAGTTATTAATGAAAGGGTGATCGACAAGTATTTGGAAGTAACAGAATATAGAAGGAGATACGAGGTAGTATAAACATTTTCTTCCAGTTAATATACGAGCAAGGAAAGAGGAATTTCGGAATTCTAGCCGGAGAACTGTGACCATATTGTCAGGTTCTTCGTGGCTTAATTAAGGTAGTAATTAAGTAGTCCACAATGTATGTCAGTTTATATTTCTGTTTATTTTCACCAAACACGATGTCAACGATACTGCTTACATGAATAAATACAATGCAGAGATACTACTAACGCAGTCCTTGGCAGTTGCAAAGTGAATCTTTAAAAACTAACTGTCCTGCTGATTTCTTTATATAGGCTCCATCGAAATTTCCCGAACATTTCAAAAGCTCAAACAATTAAACATATTAAAAACAATCAGAAATAGTTCTTAATCATTTAACATCATTACAAAACGGTCAGAAATGGAAATTAAAGATACTTAAACACAAAATTATTTACAGAAATCATTTTAAACTGCAGAATATTGTCCTGTAGACATCGTAACTTGCATTAATACTTGGAATTACAAACATTTAAGCAATTCTCTTGTACAATTCCGTTCTTAAACATATAAAATGGCCTTAAAATAATTTCTTTTCATAAAATAAAGTCTACATACACTGATTTACAAGAAATTGAAAAACAAACCTACAGGATCATATTCAAGCAAACTTTAGCTCACTACAAATACTTTATAAAATACAATTCTATTTAAAGTTCAGGTATGAGGGCTGTTACAATATGTCATCTAGGTAGAAATGGTGGTTCAGTGGTTAAGGCGTCTGACTGGAGCTAGAAAGGTCCCCGGACCGAATCTCTGTCTCGGCGGAGATTTTCATAGGCCCTTAATCCGACCTTCACCTCTGTCACAGCTTGCTGTGTTATGTGAAGTACACCGCAACGCTTCCGTGGTTCAGATTCAACGTTAAACTGTAGGTCGCCTGTACCTAGAAGAATTGTCAAGTAAGGCTTGGCGGCTACGAAAGGAGCGGATTGCACAGCCGATAAGAAACCCTGTCACCAGGTCAATACGAGTACACGAATTTACTTTTTATCTAGGTCCAAAGATGATATAAGGTATTCTTGTCTTGGATGGAAACGACTGGTAAAATTGAATTAATAATAATTATTTTAAGACATTTGATAGTTGTATACAAAAGTAAAGACAGACGAGTTCGTTTCTTGATATTCGTTTGCTGATTTTGTATCTCTGTTTGAGGGTGGTCTGTATACAGCGTCTTGTGTGTGGTCAGACCAGCGCCTGTTATGACGCTCGACCACTGCTCGCCTCGCAACGCATGGCTGCGCGACGTGACGCGCATTCAGACGCGGTGACCTCGTCCACACGAGTCTGCTTGATGGCATTCCACTGGCCTATGGCGCCAACAGGCTTACAAGCCAAGCAGGTATGGATTTAAGATAAACACGACCGAGCTTGGTGGGTGAGCGGTAATGCTCTGGACTCGCATTTGGGAGGACGTGGATTCGAATCTCCGTCCGGCCATCGAAATTTCGGTTCTGTATGATTTTTTCAAATCACTCCAGGTGAATGTCGGGAGTGTTTCTTCAAAATACCATGGCCGAATTCATATCTGCTACTTACCCCCAGTCCTTTCCCGCCATTAATTTAATTTAATTGCGACGGAGCGCTTGCTCCTGTGGCAATTTCCCTGCACACCCATTTTTCCCTTTCCTGCCCCCCACCCACTTTTTCCCCCTACTAATTTCAACTTTGAATTCTCTTAGTGTTTTTGGTAAATTATTAATCATTTCTCTTGATAATTTATTGTAATCCCTGATCCCCTTACCTACGAAAGAAATTCACCGAGCGTGGTGAGTGAGAGGATAGTGCTCTGGCCTCACATTTGGAAGGACGCCGGTTCGAATCCCCTTCCGGGCATCCAGATTTGGGTTTTCCATGGTTTCTCCGAAATCACTCCAGGCGAATGCCAGGATGGTTCCTTTAAAAGGTCATGCCCGAATTCCTTCCCATTCCTTATCCCCAGTCCCATCCCGCCTCTAATTACCTCGACGTCAACGAGGCGTAAAGCCATAAATAAATAAAAAAATCTTCTCACACCCTTGTGCCAGAAACTAAGTGCCAGTTTGTGGTCATGGTCATGGTCATATTTTCCCTTCCAGGAACCTTTTATAATACTTCCATCAATATCTTTCCAATTCTCATCACCAAAATAAACTATGTACACTTCCATGACTCCCTTCACCCTCCTTCTGTCTTCCAGTGAGTCCCATTGCAGCTCCATTATCGTATCACTTACTGATTGTATTGTGCAGTAATTTCCAGAGACAAATCTAGCAGCCCTTCTCGCTAGAAATGATCTCGATGTAGACGAAGCGTCAACACAAAAGCGAATTAAATATAAACGGCATTTTTATGGCGTATGTGTACGCGGAAAAGGCTTTTGATAGTATTAGATGGAAAAAGCTGTTCGAAGATTTAAAGAAGTATGATCTAAAATATTTACATAGAAAAATAATGTGTAATGTGTATAGCAGTGGGGTAGCAGTTATCAAAGCAGGAAATCACGTGACACAAGGTTATAGCTTATCTCCACTGACATTAAATTTCTGTTTAGAGAAAGTGATCATGGAAGTAACAGAAAATTTTTAATGTGCTTTAACGTTTCTAGGGAAAATGATCCATACGTTGCCATTTGCCGATGACAACGTCGCAACGGCAGACTGGGGCCAGAAAACTGAAAAATTAGTAGACATTATGAGCAAAATAATAGGGAAGACATTTAATAAAATATAAACTGAACTACGAGAAAAGTCATGAAGGCAGCAGAAATATAATAGTGGATCAAATGCGAAAATAGGATGATGTGTAGTAAAAGAAGTAAGAAAATTATGTAATTTAGGAAATAAAATTAAAACTGACAACAAGAACGACCCCAAAAACAGAAAGAAACTAGAAAACGTGCTATTAAGGATAAATATTTTAGTTCCAACTCTTTACGAAAGTGAAGCTAGGAGTGCCAGAAAATAGGAAACTTGTTTTCCGGACCAAAATTAAACTGACATTCTGTATCACAGCATCCAACCTACCACGTTCTGGGAACTGTGTGAGTAAATCAACTAGTTTAATTCCAGAACTTCCGGGTGCTAAATTAATGAAACTTGGTACACACGATTATCATCGGACAAATGAAAATAGTTTAGGGGTAAATTAATTCCAACCTATCCGTTTCTGGGTAGGGTGTGGGTGAATCTAGGTTTGATTTAATTCCGGAAACGGCATGCGTAAATTTAATGAAACTCGATACACATGTTTCTCATTGGATGACTGAAAGCAGTGTACAGGTAAATCAAACGCAACTAGACCGGGCAAGGCCGGAAACTCTGGTAGCTGTGCAATATAAAATTATGACACCTCCTTGTCGACAGGGGCATGAAGTTTCTAAACTTTCCACGGAGTTTAATGCTCATACGAAAAGAATTCGTTAGGAGCCGTCAAGGACTCATTGTCGATTGAAGAATGAAAGGGGGGGAGGGGACGCGAACGGTAATTATCACGCCTAAATTGGCGAGCTCAAAGTCTGCACTAAATTACGAACTTAATTCACCTCGCAAAAGTCGTTCTTTGTTATTAGCTGAATCGCGGGAAAGAGAAACACTACTCCACAAGCTCACTGCGAAATTAAACATCATTACAGACTTCGCAATTGGGGAACTTGGAGATTAATTTTATGGCGGGGAGACTAATAGTCTTCTGAGGAACTCCTGGAATAAGTCTTTCAGTTTCAGAATACCCTACCAGTAGAAGTATGAAGCATTTGTTACACTTTTCTCTAACTTTATAATTACTAATTGCACTTGTATGATACTAAATTCCTGATCTGGGAACTGTTATAGAGCCGTGACTGCAAGTAAACAACATCACGGGCTTACCCCTTGTTACAAATATGCTATGAAGTAATCACTTACAATTGAATTAAAGGGTCTAGCGGAATAAGACAGTGAAAAGTGCCCATGGCCCATCCCATTCATGGGGCATACCAGTTCATAGATCTTGGTTAACATAGCCTTCTGACCGATTTTTATTTCAATGCCGCCACTCTAGGGAGCGCTACGGGGGTGAATGTGCCGTTGGGGCCTAAATGCATAACTCGTGAAATCAATGCGGGAAAATTCTGAAAAACATCAGGGACGTGAACATTGCTAAAGGAAATATCTAGTATTTTTTTGAATTTTTTGGCGTAGTTTAAATGTTTTATCGCAATTTGTTTATATCGAGTTCCTAGTAAACAAAGTCATTTCTTTCAGTGACAACATTTAGATTTTTACTGTAGAATCATCTATGGGCACTATATCTACGGTTCAGATTTCAGACCTGTCCGTGTGGTGCTACATAGCGAAAAAAGATAAACACTGAATTTGATGCCATCGGGTTACCTACCACACAGGGGCCTTACGTCATAATTTTTTACGTTGTTTTTTTTTTTTTTTTTTAATCGAACGCGTTTCTCTTCTGGTGGAGGTTTTGAAACATTTTCGGGAAAAAAATGATGACCAGTCATAACTTTGCTATAAATCTGTAAGTTATTTCTTTGAGTACATTGCTCACCACATATATAGAACGAGTTTAGCCCGATTCACACTAGAAATCACCTCCAGCGCTATGTAGCCACCTGGAGACAGCTGCTTTCACCTCCTCCTCATTTCGGAATCGTCTTCCACAGAGATCCTTCTTCAGCTTACCGACCACGTGATAATCGCGTGGCGCTGAGTCTGGACTGTATGGAGGATGTCGCCGTACCTCCCACTTGAATCGCTGCAGCAGTTCAGACGTTTGGCGGGCCGTGTGAGGTGTTGCGTTGTCCTGCAACAAAATCACAACGGCGCTCAATTGTCCCCGCCGCTTTTCTTTAATTACCTTATGCAACCGGTTCAACGTTTCCGTAACGATGAGAGGGCGAAAGCAGCTGTCCCAGGTGGTTACATAGCGCTGGAAGTGATTTCTAAGCGTCAGGAATCGAAAAGTTGGTTGACCGGTCCGAGAAATGTTTACAGTCTCTTGGGGACTATGTGCAAAACGTGAACTTACATTGTACGTTGTCATAGCCGTGTTGCCTACGTGTAGGTGTTTTCATGAATGGCCATAACTTGGAGGTGTAACTTTACTTTCTGATTCGCCCTCGTAGAAATGATTTACATCCAGGGTGTCCTGGTATTAAAGGACAATGCTGCAACCACAAGATAGGTCACATATCTTAACCTACTATATGACAAAGTTTTATTTAAGTAAATATTGATTTTTTAATTTTTTTCGAAACATGTGACTTCGTTCAGTTTATTACACTCATTCTAAATTAAGACTCTTTGAATGCCTGTTTTTTTATAATTACTTCAAGGATGTTTGAGTCATGTAAAATTAATGTTTTTTTCCTTAAAAATTAAAAAAACCTTTATAAAATATCTTATGTAAAAAGTGTATACAAATTTATTCAAATGGTCGATGTGTAAAAAAAGTACTAAGTGGATCGTGCCAATTACAGTACATTAAAAAAAATTGATTCGTTATTGACAATTTTAAAATGTTTCACATTCCTTTTAAAATTATGTTTTTATGGTAGTTCTAAAGCACAAAGATTAGTATTTTGGACTTTATTAAAATACAAGTCTATCGCATTGAAGTTGCCACGAAACGTTTTTTTTATTTTATTTTATGGGACATTTTGACAGTGAATTCGTAGAAATCTATCTTGTTGTTGAAGAGTGCCAGTCCGTTATCTTAAAAAACAGGGATAGATAGTTCAGATACAGTAGTACAATAGAACAATGGCAGGGATTCAAAAAGTTTTAATTTGTAGAAATGGCATGAATAAACTGAACAAAATCACATTTTTCGAAAAAATATTTATATAAGTCAATATCTCGAAAATTGGCAAGACTTTTATTAAAATAAAATTTTGTCATGTATACTAGGAAATGATGTGACCTATTTGCGGTTGCAGGGTGTTCCTGTACATAAACCATTTGTATACGTCATCAAATATTTTTTCCTATTCTACATAATCATATAAATCATTATGAATATTCCCTTTTGTGAGGAATATAATTAGGTGAGTAATTTCTCCAGCCTCAAAAACAAGCTTACTAACTAAGTACATTAGTGAACTTACTCGACGCTATAGAAACTCCAACATTTATCCTAAGAGTAACCAATCTGGTCTGTAGCCATGGAAACCACAATTCCTGAATGTGATCAAACACAATATAATTCCAGGATTTCATATCGGTTATCCTACACTATCGGCAAGATTGATAGTTCCAGGAAACAAATCGCAAATTTTCTGGACCACGGAAATACCGCAGTGACGGAGTGGAGTTTTCTCAGCAGGTGAACAATGAGGCGAGTGGTGGGGGTGAAGCAATCCGACGCTCCGCTGGCTCCCAGCTACGTCATGCTCGGCGGCACAAAAGGGTCGGCAGCGACTGAGCGATGCGGCAGCTCAGAGCCCCGCGGTTTCACACGAGGGAGCCAACAGGTCATGACGCCTCTCCGAATTCAAGTCTGCAAGCTGAAACCAATTACCCACGAATAAAATATGACTAGGAGTGCAAAAATAAGACTAGGGGTCAGATGTCAATATTGGAAAATATATCGATATTTATATCGACGCCAGACATATCGATAATCGGGGATTCTGCGATAACCGTGGCGCCGCAATTTGATGATAGATTAACATGTAACTCGACGAGACAAATTGAAAGTAAAGAATAAAATTTTTTGATATCTCGGTTAGTTCTCGAGATATCGTATCTCAAAACACGAGGCTACTCTGGAGAGAAGACCAGTGGTGGCCTCGACGGGTGAAAGAGCCAGCAGAAATGTTAAAGAATATCATCAACAACAACATCTGCGATGCTTGGCGCTCGTTGCTATGTCAACATAAACAGTATCTCTGACGAAGGTAGTAGGATACCAGCGGAAAGCTCAGGTAATGAAATAAACAACGCGGCATAACCCGAAAGTCCATTTATCATGAACAATCATCAGGAATAATTTGACGTGGTTAGGTTGAAATGCGGAGTGGACCACAAGAAAAATTTTGCCATAGCCAAATTTGATGGTGAATTTGTATGTAAATTGGCGAGACAAATCGAAAATAAAGAGTAAATGTTTTTGATATCTCGCTTAGTTCTCGAGATATTGCATCTCAAAAGTGAGTAGGTTAGAGTGAGATCCAGACTGGACCAAAACCACTATATCTACACGGTGGAAATGCACTATAGGTGTTTCATTTTATTCCTAGTGGTTGTTGTTAGGTTGAAATACAGCCTGGACCAGAAGAAACGTCACCAAAAGCACAAGGAACTATTCCCATAACTGATCTCTAAAACCAAGCGTGATATCAAAAAAAAAAAAATTATTCTTTATTTTCGATTTGTTTCGTCGAGTTTTACAAGAATTCATTATCAGATTGTGGCGCCAGGGTAATAATAGAATTACCCGATAATCGATATCATCGGCCGCATCAAGCCGATAATATCGATATTTTCCGATATTTGTATATATTATATTATAAATCAGAAACAAATATGTAAATAAAATTCAGGAAATAAATTTGAGGCAGTTTATTAAAAAAAAAAAACTAGATCCGAAAGTATTCAGCGTCAACAGATTCTGAAAACAATAGTTTGCTTAACCTTTCCCCGTGAAGTCTGTTTTTAGTTTGAGTGACAGTGGCTCCTGTCTTTGAGAAGAGTCGTTAAGATGGTACCGACGAGGCTACTGCAAAATGAATTAAAATCAATCGTAATTGGCCAATTTTGAACATATCTTAGCTCAACATATTAAAACCAATCAAAATTAATACATAATCTTTCACAATCATTACAAAATGGTCAGAAAGGAAAATTAAAGATATTTAAACACAAAATTATCCACATAAATCATTTTAAACTGTTGTAAATCATCCTTTAAACACCGAAACACTTGGAATTAAACAATTCTCTTGCATAGTTCTGTCTTTAAACATATTAAATAGTATTTACATAATTTCTTTTCGTGAAACAAAATCCATTTACACCTATTTACAGTAAATTGCAAGTAAAACGTACAAAAATCATCTTCAATCAAATTCTGGCTTGCTACAAATGCTTCATAAAATACAATTCAATTTAAAGTCTAGGTTTGAGGGCTGTTAAACAAGGCATCCATAGAAGAAGAGGTAATAATCCTGAAAATATTTCATAAGCTCTGTAGTCAGACAAACACGAAGGAGTAAAGACATAAATTTTGCTACTATAACATATTTTACTTCCATTTCATATCACAGACCCAGCTATAAAGATATAGATAACTTAATCATTAGTAATGAATTCAGATTAAATAAAAAATACGAAAACCTCCACCCATTTCTATTAATCCGATATAATATTGAGAATCATTAAACTTTGACAGTTAGTGATTTACGTATTGTGACCTGTAATTACGCTAAACATACGAATTAATGATGGTACTACAACAATGACTTTACATCAAGGGAAGTGCCTGAGTCGTTCGGTCTGAATCAAAAAAAAAAAAAAACAAACAATCTGGAACGACTCAGTAAAACGTTGTTAAAGCTGTATAGTTTTTTTTTTATTGTTTTATGCATGATATTGTGAACAGAGAGCTTAGAATTCTACAGACGGGAATAAATTCATTTGAAGAAAATGTAGTTCGGGATAAAAGGACAGTTTTGAAATAGCTGAAACTCCTGAAATACTTTTCTGTTGAAATTATCCATTCCAAACAGTTTTTATGTAAAAGTTATGTTTGCTCAAAATAGTTTTAGTGTTTCACTACGGACATATATATATATCAGTGTTTTTTCGAATGGCATACCTGTGTTTTATTTTTATTTTTTTTTGTCATCAGTCTTTTGACTGATTTGATGGAATCCTCCATCCCTCCTATCTTGCGCTACTCTTCATCTCTACATATCCCTTACAACCCACGTCCTCAACTATCTGATTCATATATTCTAATCTCTCTTTTCATCTACAGTTCTTACCTTCGACTGTTCCCTCCACCAGCAAATTAACTAATCCAGCATATCTAAAAATATAACTTACCAGCCTGTCTCTTCTTTTTGTAAGTTTCTTCCACAAACTTCTTTCCTCACCCATCATTTCCAAAACGCGTGCATTTCGTCCTTTTTTAAAATTTTTTATCCATAATTCTATCTTTCTACGTGACTGTATTAATTATATAACATATAATGAAAATCAGCCTTCAGTCACTTTGATGAATGCAAATTTATTACATTACTAATAAATTTGCATTCATCAAAGTGACTGAAGGCTTATTTTCATTATATGTTATATAATTTCGTACTTTGTCTGTCCATTTAATTTTCAGCATTCTTTTGTAGCATCACATATCAAATGATTCAATTTTCTTTTTTCTGGTATTCCTAAAGTCCACGTCCGCTACCATAAAGTGCTGTGCTGTGGGCGTAAGTGACCAATAGTAAACTTTCGTAAATATATATATAAACAATCCAGAAGCGTAATTAGAAATTTCTGTTTTGCTTTTTACGTTATTTTCATTAGAAATATGTTACATTAACATGTCCCACTATGCCCTTTCAAAAGAAACAGATAGCTCTATCTTCAAAGAACAAATAATACCAGAAAACACAAAATGCGAAAAAATTTCGATCACGCTCTTTCAAAAAACGCGGATTCATATATTATTTAACGGAGTTGTAACTTATTAAAAAAAATTTGCATTACTTTTTTCACCTACAGATTCTCAATAGGCACCAAAGACACTATGCCCTGAGCAATAAAACGTGGCAAATGTGTAAGGAATTGCGATTTACCGACGAGATAAATCAGCAACGTTGAGTGCGGTTAGTGGTGTGGTCTTCGGAGTGCAGCTCAGCTGAGTAGGACCAACAGTACTGCTGGGAATAACTGAACGTGTCCCTGGGAGACCACCGCAATCGGGTTAGGACCATTCGCGCGCGGTCGCGCTCTGCACGCGAGCCGGTAACTCAGTCCTCGTTTGCGTAACGCTTCAATCCCAGCGGAATGGCGCCAATAGAGGCGAGAGCGGGCCTCCTCTTGCGCTTACTGACAAGTGTCTTTCGCGCACACATCGCGTGGTGGTGTAACGGTTAGCGTTCTGGTCTCGCATTCGGGTGGACGCCGGTTCGAATCCCCGTCCGAACATCCAGATTTGGGTTTTCCATGGTTTACCAAATCACTCCAGGCAAATGCCGGGATGCTTCCTTCAAAAGGCAATGGCTGAATTCTTTCCCATTCCTTGCCCCCCATCCTTTCCCGTCTCTAAAGACCTCGCTGTTAAGAGACGTTAAGAAGTTAAAAAAAAAAAAAAATCTGTCGCGCACAGTGACACCTAATAAAATTCTTAAATTCAGGTGGTCTATGTACTCCCCTCTGACATCAAAGCAATGTGAAATAGAGAATGACTTAACCACAATTAAAAAAAACTTCACAAGATACACCTTGCACCATCAGACAAGTGTGAAATACACTGGCGAACCAAAACATAACTATTGTCCACCGGGTTGCGGGTAATAGGATCGCTTGCAATAAGAGAAGTTCTCTGCTACTTGGGAAGCAAAATTACAACTGATGGCCGAAGCAGGAAAGACGCTAAAAGCGAAAAGAGCCCTTACGTAAAAGAGAAATCTTTTAGTTTCATTAATTCATCTAGGACTTTTTAAAAATGTATGGAGCACAGCACTTTATGGTGACGAAACATTAGGAATACCAGAAAGATAGAAAATTGAAGCATTTGAAATGTGGTGCTACAGAAGAATGCCGAAAATTAAGTGGACAGACAAAGTAAGAAATGAACGAGTTTTGGAATTGATGGGTGAGGAAAGAAGTTTGTGGAAGAAGCTTACAAAAAGAAGAGACAGGCTGGTAGGTTATATTTTGAGACATGCTGGATTGATTAATTTGTTAGTGGAGGAAACAGTCGAAGGTAAGAACTGTAGAGGAAGACAGTGATTAGAATATATGAAGCAGGTAATTGAAGACGTGGGTGACAAAAAAAAAAAAAAAAAAAAAAAAAAAAACACAGGTACGCCATTCGAAAAACACTGATATATATCGGACTGTAGTGAAACACTAAACGGTTCAAACATAAAATGTAGTGCACATAGTTTAAAAGTGACATGAAAACGAGTTTTTACTGTCAAACGTGATAATCTAGTGACGATATCAGCCTGAAATACGAACTAGACCTGTATCGAACACTAAGGACTTCCACTGAGATTGAAGAAGAATTAAAGAAGGTCAGAGATAACTTCACTAAATAGTAATTGCTGCGCTAAAAATTGATCTGCATTCCTTTCAGTTTAAAAATTCGTTTACATCCTCAGGAATTATTCGGATTTAGAAATTTAACCTAATTGCAGGAAAATTTATCACAGTTTGCCGTGAAAGCTACCAGCATTCCAACGGCTGGCCGAAGCCCTTTTGTTCGGCAACACTCTGGTATTTGTGGGGCATGAATAACATGCAACGGCTAGCACACGGAGTACGCATTTTTGTGGTACAATCACTGCTACATTTCTGTTTCAGGTTCTTATGTTTGCGTCAACAAACAGAAAGAAGAAAAAGAAATCAAGCATCTATAAAACTGTCTATAAGCGCCATAAGCATTATCTTTTTTATAGTTGAGTTTAGGTTTATTAGTAATCACGCCAGTAATTAATAAAACTTTCACTGTAGATTAATTTAATAATGAAAATCTCGGCTTACATACAACCACTTGAATAAACCCAGCGACGCCCTAGGAAGGACTTAAATCGGTGACTGTAGGCCCTTGTGTTGAAAAACGTTTTGCCACTGAAAAAAAAAAAAAGAAAAAAAAAAAAAAATTAAGTTACCAGTGGATACTAGTGCCCACAATTTATTTTACGTCTCATGTCCATGTTTCACCAAATAAATTCTGAACAGTATCGTAACACTGTTCATGTCGAAGCAGACGGTTCACTTTAAAACTAATAACATCGAGATTAGGCCCTGCGATGACGTGTAATATTGAACATTCAAACTTTCTAAATAACTGATTTGAGGTGAGAGTGATAGTTCTGGCAGTCCAGTGGGAAATAACGTATACAGTTTTACTTTTCCTTCTGTCGTCAGCTACTAAAAGACATGATAATTGTTCAGAAATTTCATTGAGAAGATGCTATATATTCACCACCACTGCTTTCACTTAGTAGAAGATTTTTTGGAAAGTACAAAAATAGATAGTCTGATATAATTTATTCAGAAATTGTTGTAAATATCTTAGTCTGTCTCTATACTTGCCGTGTCCAATATTATTATATGTGACGTACAACACTCACATTATAGTAAAAAAGACGAATAAAAATGCAATACAGAACAATCAAGACATTGTAAGAACGGAAACTTTTACGGAGTACAGTTACAATAAAACCACCGAGCGTGGTGGGTGAGCGGTTAACGCTCTGGCCTCGCATTCGGGAGGACGCAGGCTCGAATCCCCGTCCGGGCAACCATATTTGGGTTTTCCATGGTTTCCCCAAATCACTCCAGGTGAATGCCGCGATGCTTCCTTCAAAAATTCCATGGTAGAATTCCTTCTCGTTCCTTGTCCCCAGTCCCATCCCGCCTCTAATGACCTTAGCCGTTGACAAGGCGTAAAGCAATAAGTAAAAAAAAAAAAAAAAATACAATGAAATCCCTACGGATATGGATTATAAGACAATTCAGAGGTACACCGGTGAATAATTCATTGCCAACAAGACATTAACCTGCCGATTGCACTCTGTGTAGAATTCTTTGAGAGGGAGGGCTGGATGAAAATTGACTTGTCTGCAAACACAGCTCGAAAATGGAACGTCCTAGGTATTTCTCGTCTAGTGAAAATATTTCTTGTGAGGACATTCGATAAGTGCAGTAAGTCACTTTATATTAGTTTCTAGTTTGTGTTAAATGAGCCTATTGTGGAAACAATGATTGGAAAAAATTATTTTTCTGTATCGTGTCGTCTGATGTTACCGCCTCTTTTCCATTGTGGTATCCCGGACACTGAATACCGGAGTAGTATCGCCTTTGTCTTCTGCCGTCCCTTATCAACAATATTGAAGAATGCAGTTGTTTCTATCTGTATGTGGACACGGGAAGGTCTGATCCGAACAATCCTTAATTTGTATGGAGGAGGAACTTGGTGAGTGTCCTGCCTGGGGAAAGCTGCCTAAAAACCGTTTTGAAGACAGGCAGGACTCAGTTTTGAACTGAGTGCATTGTACCCGCTCACTCCTCCACGTGCCTAACTATACTGTAAATATCCCGAAATTAATTAATGTATGTTGCAGTTAGGGGCTATATATAATCTTATGGTTTCTAAACCCCCTTTCCCTAGTCACAATTATCATTTTTTTAATTTTTAATTTTTATTTATTATTTGTTTTCTTATGACTTTGCGCTTCGTCGAAGTCAAGGTCATTAGAGGCGGGAGAGTAGTGTGGAAGAACAAGAAACAACTCGACCATGGCATTCTGAAACCTGGAGTGGTTTGAGGAAACCATGGAAACCCAAATCTGGCTGGCCGGACGGCGAATCGAACCCTCGTCCTGCCGAATGCGAGGCCAGACGTTACCAGGCCCTCCACTCGTCACAACCAGTCATATTCTTGAAACAATCTCCGTTCATGTTGTGCCATCATTCAGTTTTAATATAACATATATATAATTCATATAATATTTGTAGATGCTGATTTTTCATTAAAAGAAAAATAATATTTTTCCTCCATTTACAAGCAACCAGTGAGGTTAATTTCTTACGGTCCTTATTTAATCTTATATATTAAATCTATACGTTGATTTTAGCAGCAAACCCTTTTTCTCTCGTCAGTCATAACAAATATCGATAAATGACATACCGTTTTAAAGATTTTCGGTTCTGATGAATTTTTAATTTTGCGTTGCATTGTTTGTTTGTTTTTGGCCTCACGTCAACATTTTCCTGGATGCGCCGATACGGAGTGAGTCACATGATGTTTTTTGCACGGTTCCTAGATTCAGTATTTCAGTTAATAAAATCATTTCGTATTACTTGCATTTACGTTCACTCGCTCTCCGAACTGCGCAATTTACACACTGTCCCGATAGTTGTTTCAATATTTTAAATCACTGGACTAGCTGTAACCGCGAAGATTTACTCACGATATACACTTTTTCGATATTGTCTCAAGTTATATACCTCGCAGCGAAACAAACAGCATGCAAAAGATTGATTCCAGAAGAAATTTTGTTCAGTTTTCTGTTGTCAGATATCGTAAATTACATACGGAGATAATTAAATGACGGGATTAAATATCCATCCACATGCTTCTGTGTGTTCTGTATCTCATTTTAACTGTGACAAATAATATGAATGCAAAGATACGTGGCCTGGCTGGGAATGCCCCCCTCTCCTCCCCCTAGTAGCCCAGCGTAGCTTTCAAGCCAACCCCTCCCCCTAACCGAGCCACGTAGTTTATGGATGTCCCCTTATGATGTTCTGACACGTTTTCACCAAAATTTATTTAAATATCGCACGGTCACAGAAAAGTGCATCACATCAATTACAAAATACGTTAACTGCGTTCGCGTTACTATGAAAAACTGCACAAAAATAACTAAAATTAATATTTTCCAGCTATTGTTGCTGCGTCACTCATCTAGAGGAAGTCTACAAAGTTCTGAACGTATGCCTTGAGATCACACTCTAACGCGACACGATGCACAATCCGTCTTTCTACTCCGCAATCGCAGTAAAGTCGTATTTAAAGAAGAAATCAGTGTTTCTGCCATGTCCTGTGCGTATTCTGTTTAAGGCAGTCCATAAGCTTCTTCATTCAACAAAAAAAAGTAAAGGCACAGGTGTTTATGGCTCTACTATTTTTTAGTAATAGATGTTACGTCATGAAGAGTCAACCCCCCCCCCCCCCTCCCATACATACCCGCCGTCTCCTCAACGTGTGACGTAACAGACAAGAATAGGAAACTACTATCTGGTAACAGAAATCTGAAAAATAACGTATTACACAAGGCAGATATGAAGCTTTGGTTGTAGGTTGTGAGCGCCGTCTGGACTAGGAGACGACAAACATTTTTGAGCGGATCCCCGCGAGAGCCATCATGTTTGCGGAGTCAGACGGCGTCAGTCCAGAAGGTAGAGTGTGAGTGTGTGTGTGTGTGTGTGTGTGTGTGGTGTCGGCTTGCCGGTCGATGTGCCTCTGGGGGCGGGGGCGGGGGTGGGGTGGGGGCGGCACTGCGGCTGCAGTCTCTCTCGACCCAGCAGCAATCAGCAGTCCTGGGATCGAGGCCCGGCTGTTACACACCACTGAGCCAGGAATGCTGGGATCAATCACGGCTGGACGGCGGATCAAACGCCTCCTCAATCACTACCAAAGCAAACTGATTTCTCACAACCATGTCTCTGAAGTACGACTTCTGAGAGATATAACTCGATTCATTACTACGATATGGATACAGTAGAGTTTGAATAAATATTGATCAAAGATAAAACCATTTTTGTACCAGAAATATCGCAACAAATATATAGATCATTTGGAGGAGGATACCGATAGTATGGCCGCGCCTGTTGAGTGAGTGGTCGTGGAATTCCATGGTTTTCCGAAATCACTCCAGGTGAACGTTGGAATGGTTTCCTCAAAAGATCATGGCCGAATTTCTTCCTGTTCCAAGCCCCCACTTTCCCCCCCCCCCAATTCCGTGTCTGATGAACACGACGTAAAACCCCATAAAAATAATATGGCTATTTCCAGTGCAGTTGAGCTATCGCCGGCCAACGGTCAGAATTAAACCCAACCTAGTCCACAACCCGGAGGTTGTTAGGAGCCTTCCGAAGGAGGCATCTAAGGCCAGTATGTCACAGGCAGACTGATGAACCAAAACATAATGACCACCTGCTTAATAGCATTGTCAGACCACCATTGGAACGCAATAAATGAGCGATTCGGCATGGCATGGATTCGAGAAGTCGTTGGTAAATTTCTGGAGGTATCCGGCAGCACACGTCTACTCACAAGTCACGCAATTCACGGGCCGTTGGTTTGTAGGCGCCAAGCTAGCTCACAATATTGTATAGATAAGTTCCGTCGGAGTGCGATCAGTCGAATTTAGGGGCCAAGTCATCAACGTCAGTTCACTATCATACTCCTCAAACCACTGTAGCACTGTTCTGACCTTATGACCTTATTACGCGGACAGTACCCTTCTGCAAAATGGCATCGCCGTTGTCGAAGACATGAAACATCAATAGATGCAAGTGGTCCGAAATTATTTTCACATAATCCACAGTTGTCATGATGCCTGGTCCCATTGAAGCCTATACCCTGTACACTCTCAAGTGGCGACTATAGGCCAAGCTACCCTTTCTCCATTCCTCATCTCACTCCCCCCCCCCTTTCCCGCTGCCTTCCCCTCAGAGAAGACCATGTCCATGCAGGCGGTTGGCAAATTAGTCCGCGGCCACTCTTTCCCCTTCGCGCTATAGTAAAAGACCCCCCAGCATGCTACTCCAGCCAGCGGCCGTATCCGTGGCTCTTTGCACATGTGGAGCAGTCGTTCGTCTGAAAGGTGGCATACCAACACACGACCATCGATCGTGTGTAACAAGAAACGTGATTCATCCGACCAGGCGACACATCTTCGTTGATCAACGGACAATTCTAGTGCCCATTGGAGTCGTTGTGGACTATATCCTAGGGTCAGCATGGATGTGCACAGTGACCATATGCTGCGGAGTTCCCTGTTCAACAACAGTGCTGCCAGCCTCTTGGCTTTGAGTATCCGCAGATGGCCACTAAAATTTCCGTAGGTTGGGTACAAAAATCCGGAGACTCACTAACTAAAAGACTAAAACAATAATTATTGAAGAGAGAATCAAAATTAAGGGTACTTTTTACTTTCAGGTCTTTAAAATTCGAAATACAAAATAATATTCTACATTGAAAGTAAAAAATATCTCTGAACATATTTAATATAGCGCCACTTTCATCGCTACTGCTGCTGTGCCTAATCTCTTTTTTTTTTTTGGGGGGGGGGGGGGGAGGACTATATCTATTTTCTTTGTTGACATTACATTTAGTATATCTTCGGTAACAGGAAATGTTAAATACAGCGAAAACTTTGACTCTCGGATATTGGTTAATCCATCTCGGAAGGCACTGCTTTGTAAGCCGTGCCAACGAGAGACTCATCGTGCATAGAGAGTGCGCCGATAGTTCTGTATTACGGAATTTTAAGATGTACAAAATCTATCATCAAACAAAATATCAGCTTTATTTCTATCGTTGGTTCACACGAGCGGATGCAAGGAAACGATTAACAATTATTGATAATTCTGTAATGCATTAACACTATATGCTCAAAGTTGAACAAAACACCAATATAAGGAAAAATAGAAAAAAAAATCCGTAGATATTTTAACAAAATAAGAAAATCCTAACTTTTTATAAAAATCTGTAGATCAACGGATAAATCTGTAGAAATGATTGCAACAACGTATGTTCCGAAACGATTGCGTCTGCACTAGCATTGTCGTCTAACTTCAGCCCGCTATCCTGCTTTACAGAGCGGCCAAGCCTCCAACCAACACGCAGCATCCCGTCATTCGCCTGGAGTGATTTGGGGAAACCATTGAATACCCAAATCTCGATGCCCGGACGGGGATTCGAACCGCCGTCCTCCCAAATTCGAGGCCAGAGCGTTAACCACTCACCCACCACGCTCGGCCCGCATTACAAGCAGCATAACACCTTAAAACTATTCTCACATGGGATTGTTGGTTATACAGAAAGAAAACAGGGCAACCCTGACAATATCCAATGAGGGCTTGATCTAATATGAGTAGACTGACCACAGTGACGTGTGTAGTTAAATCGCAAATAGTCTAAAAAATGTTTCGCAAATAAAAAATAATTATTCAATCGTAAGGACCAAGTAAAGTGTTGAATATTCGAAAAAGCGTTTAACTGGATGAAAGTTAGACGGCTAACAGCCAGAACCGTAATCGGCGCATAAAGCGAAGCCAAATTCGTTATTGCGTTTCTTCGCTGGAATTTTTTAATAAAACGTAGCTACAGTACAATCAATGGAGCCAGAAGCGCTGTAGTTAAGGCGGCACAGATGAACGGACGGGAATATTTAAAAGCATGTGCTAGCACGAGCTGTCACCTGCTTCTCCATTTGCGTGTTGTTTTTAAAGGGCGGATTGATCAATCATTGCTGAGAAATCAGAAACAGGTGTCTTGGTCTGTACTTATAGATAAACATGATATATACAGCCGTTTGATTAAAGTTAATTATTTCATCAAACATTTATAGAAATCTATTAAGCTGCAGGGTGATCTGGACAGGATATCTACATGGGTTGGTAAACATGGGATGAAGATAGATGCAAAGAAGTGGCAGTTTATTAGGTACAGCTAAAAAAGTAAAGGTTGATAATGACTACAAGGTGGGGAAGACTTGCTTGTTGAATGTTTGAAATGTAAATAGTAGCATGGCATAAACATTGATAACAAGCACAAATAGGCAGGACGCATTGGACAGGTAGTAGGAAAAGGTTTCAAAATACTTCACTTGTTGCAGAGGATGATGAGGGTACGTACGAGAGAAGTACAGGAATTGGGTTACAAAACTTTGGTCAGACCATACTAGAATATGGTAGTGTAGTATGGGACCCAAATTTTCTGTATCAAATACTGGAGTCGGAGGGGGTGCAAAGAAGGGCTGCTTTCTTTGTCTCTGGAAATTAGCGTAGAACACAATCAAAAACAGATTATAAGAGACCTGGAATGGGATTCATTGGAGAAGGAGGGTGAAGAGAGTTACTGGAGTTTACATAGCATGTATTGGTGATGAGGCGTGGAAAGATATTGATGTAAGATTTAAAAGTAATGCATGGAAAGGATCATAAGCTGACACACAATTTCAGGCACAAGGGTGTGGGGAGATTTTCTATGTTACCAAGAGAATTGTTGAATAATTTACGAAAAACGCTGAAACAATTTAAAGTTGAAGTTTACAGAGAGCAAAAATAGGTGAGTACAGGAAAGGAGGGGAGGGGGAGGATGGGTGTTCAGGGAAATTGCCAACGGAGCGTGGACTCCATCGCAATTAAATTAAGATGTGACGCAGAAGGCTCATTGCAAGAACTCACCTCTTGAGGTGTTAAGAACTAAAACGAAATACAGAGCTACAATTAGCTACTGTAGTTTAGTGAACGGGATCCCGGTGGATTCCGTATCATTTAACAGTCTGGCGGATTCTCCTCAAATTTACGTGGATCCGCAGTTTCGTAAAATAGAGCTGAAATGCGTGTCAGAGTGTATTCTGTTGCTACCCCGTCGACGCTTTCTGGTCCTGCTCGGGTTTCTACCGCTTGCATCGTCCCGCTGGCTCGTAACCTTCCAGCTGATATTTGACTCGAGTCAGCAGGCGCGTGCTTTTGTCGTCCGTTGTCATTCGTAAGTAAATGGCTTAACTTTTGGGTATTTGTGAGAACTTCCGATTGTTTTTGTTGTATGTAAGTGAATTAAAAGAATGCTAAGCATTAATATCACAAAATTACTCTTTCTCACTCTGTAGTTTCTCAGTACGCTAGCATGGGACATTCCATAGCATAAATTTCCAGCAATTTAGTCGGAAAGACGGTTCATATCTTCATTTCTGTGTTCTTGTAGCTGGTCCTCAAAATATGCTTCACTTTTGTGCATCATAATACCATGGCAGTGACCTTTTGTTTCTATAATAATATAATTTAATTTAATTGCAATGGAGCACACGCTCCGGTGGCAATTTCCCTACACACCCAACTTCCCCCTATCCTGCACCCACCTACATTTGCCCTCTACCAATTTTAACTTTAAATTCTTTTAATGTTTTCGGTAAGTTATTCATCATTCCTCTTGGTAACTCATTGCAATCCCTGACACACTTACCTAAAAAAGAAAATCTTCCCACACCCTTGTGCCTGAAATCGAGTGCCAGCTTGTGGTCATGGTCGTCTTTTCCCTTCCATGAACTACTTTTCATACCTACTATTCGGTCTCTCATCGAATTGAGAATTCTAGATTTATTACTGCCTTAATCATTGCTCTCCACTTCTTCACATTTCTGTTGGGACAGTAAAGACTTGAGAGATATGGACATCTCAAATTATGGATTAAAGAAGATAGCCATTTACAAGGTGGAACATTGATCCGTTTGGAGAAGGAAGAATAGGCAAACCTGTGATAATCTTGGAATGAAAGTAGAAAAAGTAATTGTTGCAATATAACACGAAGAAGAACATGTTTAGAAATGGTAAGGAAACCTTTGAGTGACGAAAGCGGGTACTGCTGTACCAATCATCGTTTTCGTTCGAATCCCCGCCCAACCGTCGAGATTTCGGTTTTCCATGGTTTTATGGTTTTCCGAAATCACTTGATAAATATTTTATTTTTCTTTGATCTGCTGTAAGTGTTATGCGTAATTGTATTAATTTTTGTAAATCGATTTATATTTCTGTAGTGTTCCACCAGCCATAGTTTGTACAGTCTTTGGGTTGCGTAAGTTTATTACTCGTTATCTTTGGTTCTGGCCGGTAACAGCTGAGGGGAGACATTGCGTATTTGGCGCCCGGACTGACGATAACATATGACGCGTGTTCGACCTTCAAAGTAAGGGAGCTGTAGTGTGAATGTTAAGTGCATTAGGAGCTTGTTAATATACAGCATGGGTGTTTAAATGTCGATCTCAAGTAACTGTGCAAAATAAATCAAGTGATATTTTTCTCGGAACTGTGACTATCATTTCTAAAATTAACAACAATACTCGTCATTTTTGGGTGGCTATAATATTTTAACTACATTTAATTAAAACAAAATTGGGATGCAGCTAGCATGTGTTCGAGACGAGATTTGTCCTTGACCGTCTATAACACGCTGTTATTTCAATTGGTACGGAAATGCTATTAATTTACGTGTGTCGACAGAGGCTGTATGTTGAATGTCTGCGGCTAATAATTGAGGGAAAGCTCTGGTAGGCTACCTCTTTCAGGATTATGACAGATCACAAGGCGCACAACTCTAAAAAAGAAAAGCAGTAACGGCATATTATAAAGCACACAGGAAAATACATCTCGAATTGACACGAGTTCAACTGTAAGATGGTCGCAGATATTCTTGCTTGTGTAACAAAATCCTGTTTCAACAACGCTTTTAAATTGCCGACTGTGGGAGTGGCGGGAGATGTAAAGGTGCGTTACTCCTTTTGTCGTCGAGCACGTTCGCTTCATGTTATATTCAGCAACATAAAGCGAAGCGAGTGAGATGTTACCGCCCTCTGTAGTCGCCGACAGGAATTAATCTCTCTGTGTGAACTTCCTCTCAGTTTGAGAGTTCTGCAAGGCCATCCCGCAGGAATAATGTGAACATGTTGAAAAGCGGTCGTCATCTTTTAGCTGGTCCAGGTAACCGACGAACGAGCAATAACGGAAGTGGTAGCAATGGAGTCTCCACAGAACGAGTCGTTAGGGCGGTCATGCAGCGACTTGTATTTTATGCCCACCGGAGTTGGCTTGTGTCCCTGTTTGTCAAAGTGCGTATTTTTTGACTTTCAGCGGTTGGTAAACACGAAACCCTCAATTCCGCCATGTCACAGCTTCGTAATTATGTCGCCATTACAGCGTCTGTGATTAAATTTCACAGGAAGTTGTGTTTTATTGATTAGAAAACCGATCAACAGGCAACAAAAGTGCGGTACCTCGCAAAAAAATAAAATTTCAATCAATGTTTCTTTGTGACCCTTTTATCTCAAGTATGTATCGCTTATTTATCACGTTTATGTTCTTTCATCGTGAGCCATATTGTAATTCTAGCTCCTATTGCGATGCATCACGATTCTGCCATTTTGTGCTAATATCCGAAGTTCATCGTGCTTTATATTAATATCCTCGCTGAAAAAGATAGGTTTGTCCATACTTCGCATACACACACAAATCAAATAATATTTTTGTTTCTCTGATATATCGAGGAAAGGAAAACTTTTGTTAAGTTAGTTTATAGCAATTCGTTAACATTTACACACACTATAGGAGGACAGAAGGAATAATACATTCACGAACATTATATTATTTTCTTTCTTTCATTCATAGTTTCTCTTATTTACGTAGAATCTTTCGTCTAACATTCAAAAACTGAGTATTTGTTCAAGATTCAGTTTAAAGTACAATCGCTAAATAATCTTAGCTCATTTCGCATTGAATCTACTATATTACTTAGGATCAATTATATTCTTAACACAATAAGAAAAACAAAATTCGTCCCATTTTTCTTACTTTTCACAGAAGTTAGTTCAAACTTCTTGGGATATGAGGTCCCATAATAGTTAGCAATTTTCTAACGATGTGACTGATAAATGTGACTTTTAATAGGTACAGACAACGAAAATGTTTTTGGCTAATGTATGTCGACAAGTTTTCTATTAGCAACAATTTTAAATTTGCGGACTCTAAAATAAGCATTGAGTCTAAAAAGTAATGTTTATCTATTCAAATAAGTAAGCTCAAGAAAATACATGTCAAACAATCATCAAATTTTGTAACTTACGAGAACCATAATTGATGTCTATCCAGTATTTCATACATATAATGTTTTCAGCACTTTACTTCCTAGAAAATTCTAAAATCATGCGATTTTTGGTCTAGGGTTCATTCTACCCCGAGCTGCGAACACACTTGAGGAATTTGTTCATCGATATATCTGTTCAACAGAAATTTAAGCGAGTCGTGTGTCTGGATTAGTTTACTGGGACTTATAAAACAGCTCGCGTTAATATCTCACCATATTTTTTTTCTGTGAACCGCAAGTATGTATTTGAATGGAAGACCTTTAATCCATTAAGGGAGCGTCCATAAACTACGTATCTCCATTTTGACTTCTTGTGAACCCCCCGCCCTCACCCCTACGTAGCCTGACGTGGCTTTTCCTCTACCCTTCCCCCTCACCCCACGGCGTAGCACGTAACTTTTTCCCTATTGATTCCAGAAGAAATTTTGTACTTTTTCTCTTGTCAGACTATCGTAAATTACCTACGGAGAGATAATTAAAGGACGGAAAAAAATATCCTCATGCTGATGTGTGTTCTGTACCTCATTTTAACTGTGACAGATAATGTTAATGAAAAGCTACGTGGCTTGGCTCGGAAACCCTCCTCCCTTCCCCCCACGTAGCCAAGTCTAGCTTTCCCCAGCCAACCCTACCCCCCCACCCCCCTTTTTTTTTTTTTTTTTTTTTTTTTTTTTTTTTTTTTTTTTTTTTTTTAATAGACCAAACCACGTAGTTTATGGATGCTCCCTAAGAACATGTGAAAAGTGACGAAACATCTTAAGAGTTCATTATGGATGTTTACGAACATTTTTTGTTTTAGAAATTTTCAACGAAATTTCTTTAGAACGCAACTGGAATATTCTTACCTTCAGTGGCCGATAGAGTGCTGGTAATAATAATACACACGTGCGTCCGTTATTGATTTAGTCCGTAGATCATAAACGATAAGCGAGTATGAAAATCTCGTTAGTAGGTGGGGGAATCTGATTCTGGAATAAGTTATCTCAACCATTTACGGTGGATGAAGAAAAAAAAGCAATGAAAAAAAAGTGTAAAAATCATCTCAATATGACATGATATTTTAAAAAACAATTTAATCGTTAATACACCCATATTCTATGATGAGTTCTCTAATAACATTTTAGGTGCGTCCGAATTACGTGGAGAGTAATGTCGTCTTGTTACATTTGTACATTTGGTGCACTGCTCAGAAATTCTTGCTTTGTGATGAACTTCTGCCAACTGGGTGATATTAGCTATGCGAGTAACATTTTTACAAATTAATTATGACTGTTTTTACTGTATCAAATAGTGATGATTCGTGCTTCTCTTCGTCTGTATTATATGGTTTGTTCACCTTACCCCGCGATTTTATTTCTTCCGCATCTTTCCGTTTCAGTTCATAGAATTTAACGCTCTAGTACGGGAAATATTTCTCTCTCGAACAATTACTTCCGTAAATGAAATCGTTTATATCACATTACAGGTGTTCTAGACGCAACCAGACTCGTACATAACAGAAATAAATTGCTTAATAGGGGTACCATCCTTTTTTTACGCGCTTTATGTTAGCTTGACCAGTATGAGTGAAACAGAATATTGGAAATCAATTTTCAACCACTTTCAGACGTCCGAATCGTTTAAAATTTTGCGCACATATTAAGAACCGATGACAATGCAATGATTTTATAGTTATGTCGTGGTATCCTTATTACTTTGACAGTAATAAGAGAAAAGATTCGAAAATGCGCCTGAAGTAAGATTCTTAGATGTGGTAGGTTGCATAAGTCGTATTTTGGAGGGGAGGAAGCTTAACTGAATACCTCTCAACGAAATATTAATCGATTTTAAAAATTCAAAGTACTAACATTATCTTCACACAGACTGATATAATATAATACATAAGTTAATATACTGCGACTGGATTATTGATTTTTTTTTTTGATACGCACTATTAACCTACTATACGTTTAACGTTCAAATGATCGTAATATCTCCCTAAGAAGACTACTTCTATACAGTTACGAAGATCTTCACTCATTAAAATTTCTTAAAGTACATTTCAACGCCATTTGAGCTATTCATGTTGTGGATTTCTCAACTGAATAACATTATAGTTTGAAAAAAGTTATTATTTTCTATTAATATGAAATAAAAAGTTAAAAACAAAATTGTTGTTTAAAGAATTAAAAAACAATCTTTTAGCAGTTAAAACAATCAATAAATGTAAAGATTATGTTCAACTGCTATCGAATGTCCCCCAGTTCAGTATAACTTTTTGAATAAGCGTAACATGTGTCATCCCAGTCCATACAGTTTCTGTTTTTTCTTCCTTTAACTACTCATAGTATGTTATCGTTGTTGTGTATTCGTATGTCTTCGGTTCATCTGTATTATTTAAAATTTCCTTTTCCTTATTCATTTACTCCTCGTTGACGTCTAGGTCGAGTGGAAGGACTGGGAGCAAGGAACGGGAAGGAATTCGGCCATGGTCTTTTGAAAGAACCATCCTGGCATTTTCCTGGCGTGATTTGGGGTAACCTTGAAAATCCCAAATCTGCATGGCCGGATGTATCATCATTCGCTGGTACATTTCCCTAGTTGTCGTCCGCGAATTTAATGCCGAAGCTTCTGAAAATGGAATAGAGAAAACTTCCAGTGGAAGGAAATACTGCAAATGAGTCTTCGCGAATAAGACTTCTATTCGTAATGCCGATGGGAGGGATCGCATTTCAGACAGCATAATTTGATATCCGCATGGAGAGGGCCCAGATAATCTAGATTACCGTAGAGTTCTTTTCGAATTCCTTCTAACAACGGCTAGTAATAGATATCTTGTGGTTTTATTAATATATTAAATAACTATTTCACTAAGTTTCAAATTTTAACTTGTTTTATTGCTAGTAAACCATCGGACTTCAAAATACAGTTCACATATAAACACAACACTCCAACGATTACGGTCGACACTTCTTCCAAAGATAATACTACAAAAACTGTTCGTTCAACACTGTCTTTGGCCGACGTAAAGTAATGCCAAGATACTGTCTCTGTAAAAACTAAAAACTGTCTCTGAGTATCTGCTGGTCACTTTACATAAGTTCCATCGAAAGGGTTCTAGAACACTACAAAGGCTTCCGACAGATATTTCTCGAACATTAACAATAATTAAACAATTTAAAACATATTAAAACAATCAGAATTAATATATAATCATTTACAATCATTACAAAATGCTTAGAAATGAAAATTAAAGATACTTAAACACAAAATTATCCATATAAATAATTTTAAACTGTAGTAAATCATCCATTAAATATCGTAGATCACCTTAATACTTACAATTACAAACATTTAAGCAATTCTCTTGCATAGTTCTGTCCTTAAACATATTAAATAGTATTTAGATAATTTATTTTCACAAAACAATGGACATTTACAATGATTTACAATAAAATACAAGACAAATATACGAAACCATTTTCAATCACACTATGACTTGCTGCAAATGCTTTATAAAATACAATTCCAGTTAAAGTTTGGGTTTGAGGGCTGATACACTAGACCAGCGGGAATAGTTAGTGCGTTTTGAAGCAGGTCTGGGCTTAGGATTTGGGTGGTAGCAATTTTCTTTCTTTCGTCAAAGGACTGGAACATTTTGAAGAGACTTAAAATATTTCTTGATTCTTTTCAAAAACGAGAAGTGTCATGGTAACAGTACCAAAATTTCTTGAACCGTGAGTTTTTCTTATTTTATATACTGGTTTGCTTTTTGACAAAGTATCAGTGAGTGGTAAAACTAGCTGTCAGTTGTTCGCCGCGTGGACTGTGTTGCTTGCTTCCTTTCAATTTAGCCTGAGCGCCCGAATAAACATTTTGGTTCCATTTCAGCGGACGTGAGGTAACCCTGTCAGATGCTAGGGGAGACGTTTTTGTTGCAGAGTCAGGTGGGTCGAAGTATTGAAGGAGTACGCTGTTTTCTCCGGATAACAGAGAAGGAAATTTCCCCATAACTCTGAAAACAGGCACAGAACGCTTTTATGCTAGCTCTCAGCGTTTTTTCAATACTGTAATATCGTTTTCCTGGGAAGCACTGGATTTTCGATACGCTTGTTCTCCAAGAACTGCTTTTTCGTTATTTATGTTCAAAACGTTGTGATCTAATAAGCCACGTGTTTTCTTCGCTGTGTTAATTCTCCCGAATACTTTGATGATATCCTCAATTTCTTCTTACTTTGTGCTAATCTCTTCATCTCAACATACCTCTCACAGCATTTCCTCAATTATCTGCTTCATTGCAGTTTCAGCCACGACAGAGGCGGAATGAGTGGCAAATCGAATCTCGGTCACAAGATTATAGGAATTTAGTTTATCTGCTACTTGTATTCTGATATTTGTCTACCTCCAAACCCATTTTTTTTCCATCGAGTAACGAATTAAGCAATCACATGTTCGAAAACGTTGAAGCATTCCGCATTTCGGATGCTTCATTTTGCAAGCAAATATTCCTGCCAAGATGCTGCTTGCCGGACAGCACTGGGCCGTAACGGAACCGCAGGTAGCGAGCGGCTCGGAATGTGTTTACTGGATGGGGTTTAAAGAGACAGGTGTCGCGCCTAAAATTTTCCATTAGGCGAGAGAGAGGAACAGATTGTGGGACAAAGATGGACAAAGGTAGTGCCAGAGAGAGTGGGTGTGAGTGTGTGTAAGCCAATCACAGCCCCTGTGTGGTTTCACGTGGAGTAATATGCTTCCTGCTTTCCATGCAACGCGAGAGGAGAGGACTGTGCTGCGAGACGGCGGGCCGTCGGGTGCTTGTGTGAGCGAGGGAGCTTCCGAGCGGAGTCGACGTAGGTTCGACCCCCGTGGCGGCTAAGAGACAGCCTTCCATAGCGATTTTTTTTTTTTTTTGTGACTGCTTTACGTCTCTTTTTAACATCGAGGTCTTTAGAGACGGGAAAGGATGGGGGCAAGGAATGGGAAGGAATTCGGCCATGGCCTTTTGAAGGAAGCATCCCGGCATTTGCCTGGAGTGATTTGGGGAAACCATGGAAAACCCAAATCTGGATGCCCGGACGGGGATTCGAACCGCCGTCCTCCCGAATGCGAGGCGAGAACGCTAACCGTTAAACCGCCCCGCTCGGTTTCCATAGCGACGGGCTGATTACAAGTGTGCGGCGTGTGCAAATTTAAAGCAGCTGCGCAGTGTTTTGCCAACAGTGCCAATAAATGCATCAGTGTGACCTCGCACGCACGTGAATTACTAAGTGACGCGTCTGGCTGTAATTACCACCCGGTAATTCGTGATCTGTTGAGGAGATCTCTTGTTGTGGTTTCCTTCGTCGCCAAGGACCGGCTCCACGGTAAAATTTTCAACTATCTGCTACCGCGAATTTTCATTTGAAACTGTCGAGACCCCAAAATTGTGTGACCAAGCCCAGTAACGGCCTTGATCGAGATTAAGAGATTCTCACTCTCTGAACTGAGCTTAATTATCATTGTAAATGATCTACTATTCCCCCGCTTTGTGTACAATTTGTATTTAATTTACCTTTTAATTTTTGTTTGCATTGGATCCGATTTGAGCGACATAACAATTCTCGTGAATAAGTTAACTGTTTATTTGCATATAATAAATGTGTAATGTAATTAATGGTAGATTGACGTTTTCATTACTTGATATCTCCCATTTCCCAATGTTTAATAAATATAATTAGCTCCTTGTATTGCTATCATTATTATAATTATTACAGGGAAAACATTTATTAATTTCATGTGGAAGTAATTCCTGGCGCCCAGCTCTTAATGATGAATGCAAGTTTTTAGCAGACATTTACAGCTCTCACCAATAAATGGTGCAAAGTGTAGTGTGATTAATTTGTATCCAGGGTACACTACAATGTAACCCGCCATACTGTTTATTCTTCTTTGATAGACTTACCCATCACTTACTTACCACTTTCAAAACACGTCCATTGCTTACTTTATCTGTTCTCTTAGTTTTCAAAATCCTTCAAGTGTTTCAGTTTTTCTTCTTCCTGGTATTTCTAAAGACCATGCTAAGATACTGAAATCCATACACACAGTTTTGAAAAGTTGTTTTTGAGTCCAAGATCAATATTTGAAACATGTCATGTCATGGAGTATGTATATTACAATATGCTATATAATGACCGGAACTATAGGGCTCAGACTAAAATCAAGGTATTCAACATGGATGTCTGATGAGATGCTGGTCCAAAACCACTTCAACATAAACGAAGTATAATGCGCTGATCGAACCAATTCCAATTCTGACAAACTAGCACTAATCTAATAGCTTACAATAGAGATTACTGCATTCACTCTACCTTGGAAATCCTGGACGACACTGAATCATGTGATAACAGGCCACTGTAGATGCAACTGCAGAATGCACAAGTGGGGAATAATAGAGAATCCTTCTTGTCACCGTAGAAACCACCAGCTAACTGTCCACTACAACACCATGGAATACCCTGTCAGAAGATTCAGTGAAACGATATAGCAACTTCCTGAAGCAACTACAGATAAAACTGAATGGCTGCAATCTCTCGACATAAATCTGTATAAAAATTGTAACAGAATGATGAAAGTGGGTCATTCCGCCCAATTTTATTTATTAATATTAAATACAACCAGCGATAGGGAGAATTTACTACGATCGGATTTTCTTGCTGCTAAGGCTCGGCGACAAGACATTCCAGGTAAAGCCGGCGATAGGCTGGTTCAAGCCATCCCAGACAATAGGCTGCTTCCTCCTGCCCCCCTGTTCACGCATAACGGAACTGCTGAGGTGTGAAACCGCTACATCTTGGAATTCTCTAGAGAAGGAGAACGAACGGCTACTAACGTTTCGTGTCCCCGGGATATTTGAAGGACACACTGCTGCACGAGGGTTGGCAGAGCAGTACGATTTCTCCCGAGGCTCTGAAAATGACTCTAGCCAATAGAATAGTTTTTTGAGGACGAGGCAGCATAGCAGAACCAATCACCGACGTGAAATTCTCCACGTGATTCTACTTTCTGCGTGCTTTTGTCCGCATGTTGGAATTTACGACGTTGGAGGAGGATGGCCTGTCATCAGTGACGGAGCGCCACATTTCGGCGATGCTGTAAGACACTTCGTTCCGGACCTGCAGTGGGTGAGATCATATACGGTGGAGTCAGATCTATAAATTACGTATAGGCTGATTGTGACTTAGCACTCTATATTCGTTGCTTTCATAGGAGGGAAGCACACTTTGTTTCTGCAGTAAGCAGAAGTTCTCAACTCAATTGTTTGACTTGACCGTTACAGCTTACACGTGCAATAACATTTACACCACCGAGGAGCAGCCTACACCATGACGGTAAATGTTCAACGAACTGAGCAGTTTTGTTCTTCAAATCACTGAGACCAGTCCTATAACGGACTGATCAAAAGAGATTTTGAACTATTCAAAGTTTTCGCCTCCTATAAAAAACTGAGCTAGTGATTGTTTAAAGCAGCGAGCTAAATTTAACGGACGTATCTTTGAAGGTTTGACAAATTTTGCGAGCCTTTAATCACTAAATTTGGTTGCTAATGTAAAAATACCCTGGCACACACAAATTCACTGTAATGTAATTCATTTTAGTATTGCATTTGATCATTAGTATCGTAAATATCATTCCCGATTGTTTTAAACGGACATTAAATACAATCAAATGTGGAGCGTTTGTCATCCAATTAAAATTTTAATAATGCTGGATTTGTTTTACTAACATTTATTAATTTAGTAGTGGTTTGTGTTTTGGTTGTGGTTTATTTTCTTGGCAATTGTAAGACGAGGCATTGCTTGGTACTTCATTTGAAATTCTTGTATTATTATTAAAATTAAATACGCCTCAGTCAGTACGTCTTCACGAGCACCCAGTAAATTACCAACATAGGGCAATTTTTCAATGATAAAAAGGAGACTAGAAAGTTTTCACCTTTTCTCCAAACCAGCCACCTACTACAACATCTATGGCTTATTCCATCTGTCGCAATTCAATATAATTACTACCTGTGTATCCTTGTGCCACGCGAAATAAGTAAATAACAGTATGGGAGTTGTTTGGAATCGTTTCTGGCCTCCTCAGCAGCTCTCCGTGCCCACTTGACACACATGCAGTACAGTGCGCTCTCTAGGCTCCGCGGTGGAGGATGGCTCTTGAGACGCAGCTCCCGGGTCTGCTCCGGCCAGCAGGAGCGGCGCAGCCAGCGTCCGTGGAGTGGCGGCGGCAAAGTGGCCGGCGGAGTGGCGTCGTCGCCATGGAGACGGCACGCGCCGGCCACCTGGCCTCATTAACCACTAACATGCCGCGCCGAATAAGGCTACTCTACAGCTCAATAAGGCCGGACTCGCAGCCTTGTGCGGGGGCAGTGATACTCGCTCAACAACACTCGACACACGAAGAGCGTCGGGGCGACGACGACGGCTTGTTGGCCAACTGCGAGAGAGTGTTTGCCTCATTCGACAAGTGATCAAATAACAAACTTTCCTAACATATTACAACTTAGCTACCAATTTATAGGATCTCCGATTTTTTTATTAACAAAATTTAACTAGCCTTATTAGGTCAGATTGTTTTACTCTTCTTCCTTAACAAATTCTAGTTATAAAACCTCAACATAAATAATGATGAAACAGTTTTGCAGTCAAAATTACCGGTAATTTAACGGCACAAGAATCAACTGCAAGATAAATGAACTCTTTTCGGGCTACTAACCACATAATAAATTCGTACTTGTGGGACGTTTTCTTGAAATATCTTCGAGTAATCGAAATATCTTGCAGTCATTAGATCGAAGTTTTTCACGGTGTTGTAAATAAATAAACTCCTCTCTCGCTTCCAGTCGCATAGTAAAGTCACAGTTGAGGGACGTTTCGAAGCGTCTATCTCAGCCCTCATTTTCAACCATAGATGCCACTGAATAAATGTTTGTTTACACGCTTCCACCATTTCCGTCCAATGAATAAATGTTTGTTTACACGCTTCCACCGTTTCCGCAGCAGGGTGTAAGGAAACAATTATTCAGTGACATCTATGGTTGAAAATGGGGCCTGAGGTAGACGCTTCGAAACCACCCACAAGTGTGACTTTTCTACGCGACTAGAAGCCAGAAAAGAGTTTATTTATTTACAACGCCGTGAAAAACTTCGATCTTATAACTGCAAAATATTATGACCACTCTAAGATATTTCAAGAAAACCAGCGATTCATTACATGTCTTTCTAACGCCAAAGATTCTAAA
Source organism: Vandiemenella viatica (assembly GCA_031002005.1). NCBI lineage: Eukaryota > Metazoa > Arthropoda > Insecta > Orthoptera > Morabidae > Vandiemenella > Vandiemenella viatica. The sequence goes on from JARYHS010009186.1 coordinate 249,220,346, forward strand.
ACCGCCAAGCTTGCTAAATGATCGGTAATGCTCGCGCATCGTATTCAGCAGAACATTGGTTCATTTCCATGTTCGAGTATCCAGATATTGAGGTTTTCAGAAGTACATTAAGGTGAATACCGCGTTGGTTACGTCAGAAGACCAAGGCCGAATGCCTTCCCGCTCCTTGTAACCCAATCCTCGCCAGCCTGTAATGAACTAGACGTCGACTATGAATAAAGCCTTTAGAAAAAGGAGTTTCTCATACGAACTTATTGTTCTCTCCAGCAGTAGGCTATGTTAGGACTTTCTTCACATGATTTATTCGGTTTATAGAGAGAAAGCTCTGTGACCGAATAAGATCCGATGTTAACAGCCACTCATTACTTTTAAACGGTTTTCTTGTGCAAGAAAATGGAGATCCAGATATTGATTAGGTGAACCCTTCGCCTTTGGAGGTTCTGGATAGCAACTAACAGTAGTTTGGTATATGTATGTAATGTGTTACTGTCCAATATATATATATATATGTATAAACAGAGTTTTGGGCTATTAGTAATTTTTTGTGTTGTTAATTACATGATGGCGGCGTTTCTTACCAGATGCTCAATCCTCTTCTGTCATAACCACATAATATAAACAGGAAATTCATTCAAGTTAAAGGGGACGGGCTTACAGTTTGACGTGGAATCTCAACCATGGATTGCCAGCGTGCTTCACATTAACGCTGTAAACATTTGTAAGAGATGGAAGTAATTTCTAAGGCCTTAAATATTCCGGCCAAGACCGACATTCGAACCAGGGACCATACCAGTAAACAATGCACAGGAGCGAATACCTCCTTTAACTGTTACTGAATTCTAGTCACATGAAAACAATACTGCAAGAATAGACCTATGTGAATTAACCGACAAAACTTTGGCATCTCTGCAACAACAAGGTTAGGAAAATTCAAACTTCATAATTCAGATCTGGAGAAACGAATCACATTTAACAGGTGATGTAGTAAGGGACATAAGGAAACCAACAGGAATGACTGTTTAAATAGATAGCAAACATATTAAAAATTAATACAATGAAAAATCGCTTTTTGCAAATGGAAATAAACAGAAATCACACGAATCTCTCAGAAAAAGTGCTAGGTCTGTGAAGTAATCAAAGTGAGTATATGAGATTCGGGCAGTAGATGTTGCACGTCTGGAGATCTAAAGGAAAGAAGGTATATCGAGATCAAAGGTGCTGATGGGATATCATTTTTACCTCTGAATGAAAGGGAAGTATGCTAAAAGGAATATTCTGAGTACTGAATGACACTGAAGTCTTGGGTAGTAGCGTGGAAGAGAAAGAGAGGAATCCAAGTCTTTTGCTGACAAGATACACAGACCTAAGTACGAAATTTGATACAAACATGGAAGACATAAATTCAAAGAGGGCAGTGGCAATACCTGCTATTTCTTCGTAGCTTCTAAAATCTATTACAGACGTAATGGTCATTAAAACGACACAGTAGTAACACGTATTACGAATTTTTCAAAGAAACCACAAGCGGAAATTGTGGATATCACATCTCCAGAAATTTATAAGGATAGGAAGAAAAGAATATAAAGAAAATCAATCTACGAATAACGCCCATTGTTGGGAGATTATCAAATCTGAATTACAGCAAGTATTTCAAGGATATTCGAATAAAAAAAAAAGATGCATCAATAATAACTTTAAATATCTTAAAGGAATTTAAAATGGCTAATTATATTCAGCTTGTGAAGTAATTATTTCTAAAATGTATATTTAGGAACGTTATCTGTAGTAAAAAATTGGAAAAAGAGAATTGGACTATTTTAAATCAGGATGAGAGAGGTAAGAGGGAAAATTTGGGTTGTAAGAGTTACGTTCAGACAAATTGGTTGTCTTAGTAATGGAAGAAATTAAAAACAAGTAAATAGACAGAAGAATCATTTACAGATACGTTACAGATAGATAGATACTGTGATGTTGTGCCAAAATGAAGCAGAACGCTCCCAAAAGCGAATAATTATCGTAAGGTAAACGTTGTGAGATTAAAACCTTATCCATGTAATGTTTATTCATTTTTTTTAAAAGTTTAATTACAAAAGGTGCAAATGATCCTATGGCAATTTTCCTACATACCTGCTTTCATATTTAATAAGTTTCTTTGTTTTATCTTAAGATTCATTAACTGCAATATCACCATCAAACTACTTTTGCTCTTTATGAATTTCAGTTTTAAATTCTTTCAGTGTTCATTGTTTCCCTAGGTAATTTATTCCAATCCCTGACTCTCTAACCAACAAAAGGAACTTTTTCTACTCGGAAGTCTATTGCATGTGTACCATTAACTGAATATCCGTATTGTCCATGGAGTAAGCAAGCATGTGGGTAATATTGCAGAGGGATGGTGTAAAATGACAAATTAAAATCCTTACTGATATGAGAAAAGCAATTAATAGTTATTTTTTCGGAATCAGACAAGTAATAATATCTTGAGTTGTAAATAGAGATGGTGGTGCAGATATTCTCTTGCTATGAACGAGAAAGAGAGGGAAATATCATCTTTGGCGTATTATTATCGTTGACTGTGGGTTTAGATGAATTTGACGCAGAAACAATAAAAGTCTGTTAAAAATAATGTTAAAGTGTCAGGCTGCAGATTTACGGCAATGTGTTAAGTTGTGTCTAGTTTAAGAATCAAATTAAATTTTTGAAAGTATTTTGTTTAAACTGTAATCGTAAATTGAAGAATTTATAAAGATAATAAGCAAAAGCTACATACTGATAACAGACAGGGAATTTAACTGAAAATTGAAGAAATAAGAGAATAAGAAATATTTGTTCACATTTTAAGAGAATATATTTGTTTTAAAGATTTTTTCTGTTGTGGTTGCTTTTAAGGAAAAATGAAGAGAAAGAGCTGCTAAAGACGCAATCAGAAAGAACGAAGAGGTGAAGTGTGCACGGAAAATGTGCAGCAGAATAATAGCATAAAATCTTAAGAATCAAAGATTTAAATCTAGTCTGCGATATTTGTTAACCGGAGAGGTACACTCAAACCAAGCTTTTTGTTAGGTCAGAAAATAAGTTTTACAGTTAATGATTGTGTCCTGTCTGGTGTGACAAACTACCAGGACCTAACGGAGGGCAACTAGCGCTCCAAGCGGCAAGCAATCAAAACTTCGACAGCTCGCTGATAAATGCTGACCAGTCCGCAGTGACAGGAAACGCGCCTACGGAAAAACGAAAAGTACACACTTAGAATTATATTGATCAGCTCGCAGGATAGAACGATTGGCAGTGCTGCTAATATAAATTTCACGTAACTGACACCAGGAATCACTGTCGAAATAACCAGGGTTCGCGAAGCGTAGACCGATATCCTGTGGAAGGAAGCTTGCTGTCAAAAAAAAGTCCAATTATTTAATTTTACTGGCTCTTACAGGGGATTTAGAATACGAATGAATGAATCTAATTTAAAGGGAATACCTTCGCTTACTCCGCTACACACGTTCTTCATCTCCTTTCATACATGTATTTTCTTGTTTACTCTGTAGTTGAACTATTCCGAAACCTTGTCCGTTCTTACAAATTAACTTGGGATACTATATTTATCTGTATGCTACTTTCGCCTTACATGAAAATGCAATTGTGTCGCTTATCCCAGAACAAGTAACTAAAATTTAGGTGCGTGACGTTTCTGATGCAATATTGGACAGTTGTGTTTTTTATTTTTCGTTTTGCATTACTGAAGACACTTAATTCAAGGCTGAAGATAAAGTAGTTGTGGAGGAGAAAAAAGATAAGTAAATAATTCCAAACTAAGTGAGAGAGATGCCACAAGAAATAAAACAACAAATAAGAGTTGTTTATCTTAAATAAAATGGAAGAAAATATCAAAGTCAAAGATGTAGGAAGTGATGGAAAGCAAAAATGTGGATACACAGTTACGAATAAGCTGAGAAAGTAGAAATAAATAAGGCTGAGGGTGCAGACATGTATGAGGAAGCAGAAATTTCAGTCAGAGAGATGCATCCGAAAAGACAACCACTGGTACTACACTTGAATTAACAGGTAGAATTTAATAAGAAGAGAACGAAGATTAAAAAGAATGTTCAAAAATTATCTGCTCGAAGTAGAACAAAGTAGGAAAGGAATGTTAGGATGGCTGTCTTTTGTTCAGTTCACAAGCCTACACAATTGAAGTTGACAGATAATGAAAACGAAAGGAATTCTGCTCGGAACCAACCCTGTAGAAAATATGGGCATGAGAAGAGGGTGAACCGACAATTCAATTTGATGCCTGAGATATGCTGGAGGGGTGGCTCCCGTGGGGGTTGTTCGTCTGACTCGTGGCTGAGTTTTTACTGCCCGCCTCTGCCAAGAGAACTGCCCTGCTGGGGGAAACCCACTTTCGCTCAATGTGTAAGCTATACAGTATGCTGTACGATACGTGTATTTTCGCTGTGGACCTCGGTATCGCAGTAGGCACTGCATAATTATTTTCGTTTGTGAAATGTGTTGCTAATGGGACGGAGTTGGAAAACCGTTTCAGCGTCTTCCTAAGTGAAAACTATGTAAAAACCGCAATCAGGACGACCGACATAGGAGGCCCGGGATTTAAACCCCGTTCGGTTGACCGCCTCATTCCAGGGGTAGGTAGATAAATGGTCTCGAGTGTTAAAATGCGAAATGGGTAGAGATGCCACTACATTTTCTTTGTTGGTAATGGTGTCAGGGATCGGAACAAATTACCAAGTATAATTTGCCAAAAACACTTATGGAATTTAAAATTAAAATTTATAAATCGGAAAAGTAAATAGGGGAGGAATTTAACATTCCAATATATATATATATATATATATATATATCTAGGGAAATTGCCACCGGAACGTTAGCTCCATCGCAAGTAAATTAATAATAATATCAGTATATATGTAAACCACAATATGCGTGGTTATTTGACATAAGCATATGACGCACAAACATGAAACGCATGGCATGTGTACCTAAATATAAAAATATTGGGAATTTGAAGCAATATTAGCACAGAATTATTACACTCCATCATTTTGTTCGACCCATCAGATGCAAAACCAATTAGATTATTTTTAAATGGAATGCCATTGCTTCTAAAAAAGTTTAAATGTGTTCAAATAAGGATACTGCATAAGCAGCTTCTAATGGAAAAGAGCTAAAAACAATCTTTGATGCGATGCTTTTTTGTATATCTCACGACTAAGCACAAGTGTCTGGTTGTGCTAAGAACTCTGGACTCGTCATCAATAAGCGAAATTTTCACATAAACAGATCTTCGCATAAATTATCAAAACTCTCATTACCTATAATCTGTTCAATTATGGCGTGAGTTTTCGTCGTCGAACATTTTATTTCTTCTGCAGTTTTTGAATCGGGACAAACGGACTGTTATCAGTTTTGGTAGGTGCTCCATAATGGTAAATGGCAGATTATGTTCCACAACAAACGAGGTTAATAACAATGTAAGTACTGGTATATAGTAAAAAATAATGAAATATATTTTCCTTGTTTAATTTGTATATAGTTTTTGAGTTTTTGTCACAGTAAATTACGATATCTTTGTGATTTTATATTTGATGATAACCGAATGCGCTTGTGAAAAATTATGTTTCTTGAGAGCGTCTTTCCCTGATGTAATATAAATGTCCTTATTACAACTGTTACAATAGGTATAGTTTGTGCGTTTACTTTTGCAGCCAACCTGAAAATTCTTCTTCACATTCTTTTCTTTAAAACTGAAGAATTTTTTTCCACACTCGCTCTAGTACTCGCTTTTTCGACATTTTACTTAGTAACTCGGAGAAACTTTCTCTTCTAAGTGACGAAAAGTAATGAACGAATAAAATCCGAATTCTCGTTTATGGAAACAAGCAAATTAACTCGGAATCCCCTAAAAATGTCGAAAATATATGCGCACCAGGGTATTCCCCAAAAGTTATGGGGAACATTCTGCAATATATAACTACTTATTATACAATCAATCGAGGAATTCCACGTAAAAATACAAGCAATAATGGTTGCCAACTTGCAAACGTAAAATCAGTAAAAGAATTCCGGAAAATTTCCTTGTATTTTCAGAAATCGTGGAAAAATCATTACATTTCCGTACGACAGACCCCATAATGACCTCGACATCGACGAGGCGTAAAGCCACAACCAAAAAGGGGGAAAAAATTCGAGAAATTAATCAGCGATAAAAAAACTCGTCGATATTATAAAACGTTGAGGAGAGAACCAGAAAATTCGACTGGTTCTATGAACAGCTTTGAGATCAAGGCTGTTAAAGCCAGCGATAGAGATGTAAATGTAACCGCTGTTGGCTATTTAGAGAAACAGTCGTAAGTTTCAGTTGAACTAAGGAAGCCACAAAAACGTTTATCGGAAATTTCAAGGAAAAACTACTGATTTAAGATTATTGTTTTATGAGGATTTAATGGTTTTAGTACGTACGACTTATTAATGTTATTAGATCTGCGGAAACAATATGACAGAAAAACATTTCTGAGACACAGGAGTGATGAAAGTAGTCGGCTTTTATTTCAGTGATGTATAATCACAAAAATATTACAAAACATTGCGGTTTTACATCTCATTCTTCTGTGATCTTTTCCATCCATTGTTACCTTCTTTGAAGATTCCAGAGAGAGACAAAAGAAATAAAGGAGAGAAGAGAGCTCTAAAGATGAGACTGTAAAAATATGTGATTATTGCAGGCCATTTTTTCCATAATTGCTTGTTAAACTAATTATTATTTAGTAAATACGCCAATACAACTGTTGTTGGATATTCTTTATTTTTCGGACGCGTTTCGCCTCTCGTCGAGGTATCTTCAGCGTACAATGTTTCTGTAATATGCGATTAGTTGAGGTCACAGAAGACCAACTACCTACCACACCTCAAAATGTAAATGTAAGTTGCAATATGAATCCTATCCTATTACACCAATGTAAACAAACGTTCTATATGATTATAATTCATAACTGGCATGAATATATAAGTCATATTATGCATCCTACAGATAGAATAATTTCGTTATAATGTAAACAAAACAAAAAACAAATTTTCTTCAAATTATAACTAATCGCATATTACAGAAACATTGTACGCTGAAGATACCTCGACGAGAGGCGAAACGCGTCCGAAAAATAAAGAATATCCAACAACAGTTGTATTGGCGTATTTACTAAATAATAATTAGTTTAGAAAAAAGTTGGGAATATTTAGAACCTTCGGTAAGGAAAAACGATGTCGTGCCTGTCTTTTAAAAAAATGTTAAATGAAACTATTTAACTATACAGTTTTAATCCGTAATATCAGTGTGCACCTATGATTCATCTCAAAGCGTTTCTTACAATCAAATCCTAGGGCAACACAAGACGCTCATGCACGTCTCATGCCGTAAGCGAACCTGCGACCCTCAGCATGTGTACCAGGAACGTTATAAGTCGACGGAGGGTTTAACAGGCAGGTGTTGCACCGTAGTTAGCATATCAAGGAACAAACGGGAATAAAACGGTCTCCGATGAAAGTGTGAATACTGTGAAATATTTGAGAAAGGCGGAGTGGTGAAATACTGAAAGCGAGAGAATGACGCTGAAAAAAACAAAACAAAAAAACGCATGAGTCAGACAGCAGCTATATTTCATGTTATCTGTGGAGAAACCTCAGTTCGACCGCCTTGCATCAGGAATGAAAGGTGAAAGCAAATGAAAAAGAAGGGCGCGGTATAGGATACGGCTTCATATCTGCACACTCCGCGGCCTTCAATTTGAGAGGCACCGACAAAGCCAGAGGGAAGCACATGAAACACCCGACAAGGGCGGAATGAATACAGCGTTCGACTATCTCTCTTCTCTGCTCGAAACCTTTAAAATCACCGCTGTTCCTGTGAGTCACTACCGTCCTTTGAAATAGCGTAACACCTGAACGCTTCCCGCAGCTACATTCATACCAATACAGTGGTTCTGTTATTTTCCTTCTGGTGACTGCGCCAGAGCAAAATATGTGTAATGTTATTTTGCCGTGAATAAGTGGTGGGTGGCATCTAAGAATTACCACCAACATGAGAACTGCCTTGAATCGACTTTAATTTAATTGCGATGGAGAGCACATTCCGGGGGCAATTTACCTTCACACTCATTTTTCCCTCTTACCTGTACCCACCTACCTTTTCCCTCTATAAACTTAAACTTTAAATTGTTTCAACGTTTTTGCTAAATTATTGATCAATTCTCTCGGTAACTTATTCTAATCCCTGACAGCCTTATCTACGAAAGTAAAGCTTCCCACTCCCTTGTGTCTGAAATTGAATGCTAGATGGTCATCTTTTCCCTTCCATGCATTACTTTTAATTACTACATCAATATACGCCTTGTTCACATCCCATGATCCTCCTCATTCTCCTCCTGTCTTCCAATGAATCCCATTCCACCTCTTTTATCATATCGGTTACTGATTGTGTTCTGCGATAATTTCCAGAGACAAATCTAGCAGCCGTTCTTTGCACCCCCTCCAACTCCTGTATATGATACTCAAAATGTGGGTCCCATACTACACCACCGTATTCAAGCAATGGTCTGACCAAGTTTTGTAGCCCAGTTCCTTTACTTCTCTCGTACATCCCCTCATCACTCTCTCCAACAAGTCAAGAATTTTACAACCTTTATCTACTACTTGTCCAATGTTTCTGCCCAGCTGAGATTGTTGTCAAATGTTAAGCCAAGAAATCTACATTTCAAGTCTTCAACAAGAAATTCTTTTCACACCTTATAGTAATAACAACTTATAGTTTTGTACTCGAAGACAACGCAACGGGATAAACAGCGTTCGGTAGAGAACGCTTGGAAGGGACAAGTAGCGTATGGACTAGAGAACAAGCTTCGCGTGCCGAACGTCGCCGGTTCGAGTCTGGCTCAGGGCTTCGGTGTTTCAGTGTAGTGTGTTTTAATGTCGTGTCAATCCTGCAGTGTCCATAATTAGATGGAAACAATGTACAGGTTTAGCCTAAATGATATATCGTGTTTCGAAATACTGCGTATTGAAAAGTACTACTTACAAAGACCAGATATACATGAAAAGATACATAAACTCACCAAATTTCTGGTACATACTATAAATGTTCAGTGTTTGCGTCCTTAGTCACCCGGCACACATCCAAACGGTGATCCAGTTCCGCCAACACGTTCGACAGCATGTTTTTATCAATGTCAACCACAACAGCAGTGATTCGTTCCTGTAATTCTTGTAGTGTTGTTGGTATTGGGGAAACATAAACTTTTTCCTTTACATAACACCGCAAGAAAAATCACATACGGTCAGATATGGCGACCATGACAATAGAGGAACATCACTCGTTTTTTTTTTTTTTTTTTTTTTGAACTGCTTTACTTTTCTCAACAGCGAGGTCTTTAGAGACGGGAAAGGATGGGGGCAAGGAGTGGGAAGGAATTCGGCCATGGCCTTTTTATGGAAGCATCCCGGCATTCACCTGGAGTGATTTGGGGAAACCATGGAAAACCCAATTCTGGATGCCCGGACGGGGATTCGAACCGCCGTCCTCCCGAATGCGAGGCCAGAACGCTAACCGTTACACCACCACGCTCGGTAACATCACTCGTAACAGCGTGCTCTATCTAGCGATGTGGTAGTTCTCTGCACTGCAGTGAGGTGGAGCCCCGTCCTGTTATAGGATGAAAGTGGAGGAGTCGTATCCAGGTACACCGATAAAGTTACCACCTGCAGCTTCCTGTAAACGGTAGGAGGCTAATAATCAGTGTAGAGTTTGAAATAATCTTCGGAACAGTAGATCAGGAAATAAAAGAAGGAATGGTGTTTGAAAATGATTTTTCTGCAAAAGCTTCCACAAATTGTGCAGTAAAAAGGAAAATCCAAACATCTGAACGTTGGCAGGTCGCCAACTTTCATTTAATACACACGATGGCTAATTGAAGGAAATATTTTCTTCAGCCCCCGCAACAAACCGTCTATAATCATTTTTCTCCGCAATCCCACATGACTGTAGATATTTTATGTGAACCGTGTTAAAACTAAACCAGTACGTTATTAAAAATTTCAGAGTTAAACAGTTCAGCAGTTATTTGGGTTTGACAGACGGACGGAGTAAGAGAGAATACTTAAGGATTCAGTTTTACTCTTGAGAGCTAAGGAACAGTGAAAAAGTATTGAAACCTTAAATAAAGGATCTGACTGTATGATATTGGCAACAGTACGATCGAGCTAATCTGACGCCAAAGCGGCAGTTCCCTCTAGTTTACTGCAGCAACTGTGCGAAAAGATAACGAAACCTGGGATAATACCTTGTGACTTACGGATGTCTGGCGACCCTTGACCTGAAAATTCGTCCTTCGCAAGAATCGCAACCGTGTCTCGAAGTGTCTCAACTCCCATGTTAATCAGCCTGGTAATTTCGCAGATCACTCTAACGTCAGTGTTCATTACAGCATTATAAGGTCCGTTTGTGAATGACGGTATGACAGAATGACGCGCGTCTGCTTCCGGCATGCTTTGCGCGCGTTTAGACGCCATTTGTAGCCGTATCGACTGTGTGCTGAGCTGCGGGAGTTTATAATTTTTACGAAAATTGATTAGCCCGCCGACCGTGAATTTCATCGTCACATTTGTGAAGTTTACAAAGATAATTCTATGAGTGATAGTAAAGTTCTAAAGTGGGTGAGAATGTTCAGGGACGTGAGGGTTTATGTACATGATAAGCCAGCCCAGACCGACCTTCTCTAATGCTTTGGTTTGTGATGGGCGGTGGGGGTAACAAAATTCAAGAGTTCAGATCTAGCAACAAGTGATTTTCACCTGTTTCAAAACTTAAAGGAGTTTCAACGGTTTACTGGAAACGAGGAAGTGACAACTGCGGTCATTATTAGACTTCTTCACAGATTTTCTTGACGTCGGAAATCAAAAACTTGTTCGACGGTGTAACAAATCTTTGAACAAAAATGGAAATAATGTATAAAAGTAGTTTATGGTATGTAGAATATGGAAATAAACATATCTGAATGATTTTTACAGTAGTTTTCGTCTTAATAGAAAACGAAACGTTTTAAAAAATAAACCTCATAGAAAGGACTTATTTTCCAATTTTTCTTCTACATTCACTTTTTATGGACCAGGAAATTTCTCTTGTAACGACCGGTTGTGGCCGGAAGCAGTGGTCCAAAGTTTCGCTGTTCCGGAAGTCGATAAACAATTTGTGGGAAGGACCCTTTTTGCTCGTGCCTTTGATCCGCTTGTTGATAATGTTCCGGACATGGCCATTAGCTGGCTTTAGACGCCCCGGTCAATAACAACCTCCTCAAGGGCCCTGTTGTCCTGTTCCCGTATTCAGACGTAATTAGCGCGACCCGTGATGTTCCATTGCATCTGATTTGAGGAACTTGCGCGAGTTGCACTATTTGGCGACAGAACTTCGTGCTCCATTTTTTTTCCAACATTCCCTTTCAGCGCATTTGGTGTAAGTGTTGCACCCCTTTTAATAGCACAATGTTTACGGACGACAGCAATTTCAATTTACCCAACCTGGTGGTAGGTGGTAACAGTCGGAAGGCGCGGGTTCAAATCCCCGACCAGCCATTCTTATTTCGGTTTTCCATGGAACCCGAAATCACTCCTAGCGAATACCAGGATGGTTGTTTCAAAAGGCCATGGCCGAATTCCTTCCTGTTCGTACTCCTAATCTCTTGCCATCTCTAATGACCATGACTCCTAGCGAATGCCAGGATGCTTGTTTCAAAAGGCCATGGCCGAATTCCTTCCTGCTCGTACTCCTAATCTCTTGCCACCTCTAATGACCATGACGTCGACAAGGCGTAGTAATCAAAGAAAAGAGAAACGAAAACGGAAGTCATAGCGAAAGGAATTTAGATATATGCTTGAAAACTGCCATCAGAAATCAGATATAACACTTTAAGAAATATTTTATTTCAACAGAACTTTGTTGCAACGTGCGTAATAGAACTGTCTCTTTTTTATATATATAAACATTATTAGACACTTTAATTTTGTTTAACTAAGATCACACTGAACTCTTGAAACTGATAGGAAATCAAATGTTGCAGTGTGTAATTATTTTAAGAATCTCTTCTGAGTGTTTTTGTAATTTACTCTTCTGCTAATACACACATTCAAAATGTAGGCTTATTCGGGTGCGTCATGATTTAGTCTAAAACACATGGTGATGGCTTGATTACGCGGTGCTAAATGTTGATGGCTTGGAAGGTACGAATGGAGTTGAGCGTTAAACGAAATGAAAGTTCCTTATGTTCTGTGCGGTGACAGTGATTAAATCGTCAGCCATCTTTTCTCTTTTATTTTTCCGCATTGTCACCATAAACTCCAAGGTCGGTAAAAACATATTAATTGCAAAACCGTAATTTACTGAAGTACACAAACAATGTAAAATAAAAGACTTACAAAGAAAGAGCGAAAAAGCGAAGTTATCGAAGTAAAGTAAAAAAATACAAAAAAATTCTTGACTCCAAAACCATAAAAAAATCTTAATCCTATACGGACGTTTTTGCAGTGGGTGTTGAGCCATCAGATTCGGTTTTTAGTTTTTGACATCATTTCCTGGGCTATCCCATAAATTATGTTTAGTATATGATCCCGGTTAATACACGTCATGTTGCCGTGTGCTATTAAGCTTGAGTAATTAGTTCATTGTTCGATATTGGGAGATACTAATCGCAACAAATACAGAGTATCACACGGTTATAAATCTGAATAACATGACACGCATTCTGTGTTGCCTCTGCAATTCCCATAAACAGTTATAAACTGCAAAATGAGTAAAATGGGTAGGAAGCGATACAAAATTAACAGTAAATAATCAATCATCCATACAGAGACCCGTATCGTCTGACAAACTCGAACAAAGATAATCGTGTTTCCGCTGTTAGTTTTGAGGTTTAATTTCATTGCAAAAATCTTCCGTCTGGGGACTGAACCTTAAAAGTCCGGTTCCCGTGGGGGTATGGAAGGCTTATGAGTGAAAAATTATAATTTACCACAAATGATTAACAATAATGTGATAAAATTTATTAAAGAATGTGACAGAAATGACTTTTATTCACATTATACCGATATTCGTTCATCAACGTCATCTGTCTGGTCGGGTTGGTTTTTGCGTCTCATAATCTGAGATATATACTCTTTCTGTGATGCTCCTGTTATACTCGACACTTTCACACTTGCTTCATTAGAGGCTAGAATATAATTTACTGTTATGGCTAAACGCGTTGGTCTCGAACTTTACTTTTGATTTACACATAATCCCTCTTAATCTGCTTCGATAGACAAAACGCCAATATTTGTTTTCAATACACATAACATTCTTGGTCTCATGGGTCCCAATTCGATCCTCCGTATTCTGTATGATGATGGTTCAAATGCCTGGCTGGCAGTCCAAATTTCGATTTTCCGTGGTTTTTCCGAAATACTGGGACGATTCATACAAAAAGCCATGGGCGAATTTCTTCCCTTTCTTTATCCCTCCCCAAATCCGTTCCGCCTTCCAAAGATCTAGACGTCAACGAGGCATGAAGTCTAAAGGAGTGTGTGCCCCATTCAAAGTTCACAGATTTTTTTATTTTGATTTTTTCCATTTAATATACTGAACGAACAATAACGGAAGATGTCTGACAGTAAACAGTTATACACAGACGGAAAAAAAAAGCCCAACACCAAGAAAGACTTGTGTTAGATAAACGAAATTTGGTAGGCGTGTTTATACATCTGAAAGATGACATCGATTCAAATTTCGCGCTTCGCGCATAAGTGTGGCGCTAGTAGCGCTACTCAGAGCTTGCAAATCAGGTTTGCTTTAAATACGCGCTGTAAAGTTTGTGAACGTTATTTACCGCTGAGATTTGACATAGTGAGTTGATGTTAGCCAAGAATGCCTTTAAGAAGACGAAGAAGCCATTATCAACAGCTCACCGAGTTTGAACGAGGTCGTGTAATAGGGCTACGAGAAGGTGGATTTTCTTTTCGCGATATTGCAGAAAGACTTGGCCGGAATGTATCCACTGTGCATGATTGTTGGGTGCAGTGGTCAAGGGATGGTACTGCCTCAAGAAGACCGGGTTCCAGGAGGCCACGTGGCACTACTGAGAGGGAAGACCGCCGTATTCGGCGTACAGCTGTGGCGCATCGTAATGCGTCTGCGGCAGAAATTCGAGCTGCAGTTGGTACCACAGTGACACAACGAACTGTTAGAAATCGGTTACTTCAAGGACAGCTCCGAGCCAGGCGCCCTGTAGCGTGCATTCCACTGACTACAAGCCATCGCCGTTTGCGACTCCAGTGGTGTCAAGCCAGAGCTCATTGGAGGACGGAGTGGAGATCTGTTGTGTTTTCTGATGAAAGCAGGTTCTGCCTTGGTGCCAGTGATGGCCGAGTGTTGGTCAGAAGGAGGCCAGGGAACGCCTGCAACCAAACTGTCTGCGGCCTAGACACACTGGACCTACACCTGGAGTCATGGTCTGGGGAGCAATTTCCTATGACAGCAGGAGCACTCTTGTGGTTATACCAAACACACTGACTGCAAATTTGTACGTCAGTCTGGTAATTCAACCTGTAGTGCTGCCATTCATGAACAGCATTCAAGGGGGAGTTTTTCAACAGGATAACGCTCGCCCTCATACCGCTGTTGTCTCGCAACGTGCTCTACAGAGTGTCGACATGTTACCTTGGCCTGCGAGATCACCAGATCTGTCTCCAATTGAACACGTATGGGATATCATTGGACGACAACTCCAGCATCATCCACAGCCAGCACTGACCGTCCCAGTATTGACAGCACAAGTACAACAAGCATGGAACTCCATACCACAAAGTGACATTCGAAACCTGTATGACACAATGCATTCACGTTTGCAGGCTTGCATTCAAAATTCTGGAGGTTACACCGGCTATTAATTTAACAGTATTTCACATTTGAAATGCATTTTCTTGAGCTTAAATTAACCTGTGATCTTGAAAATTTAATCAATTAAACATGTTAACTTGACAAATGCATTGTCCAAATTTCATTACTCTACAATAATTTTTTCTTGGTGTTGGGATTTTTTTTTTCCGTCTGTGTATAACCGGATATTGTATTTGGAGAAGGCATTTCCACAGCCTCTAATATTAGCTCCTTAGTTTGTGTTGCCCATCACACTAAGGCCAATTTGGATGCAAATTAGTTTTAGTTTCTCCCCTGAGGACATTCATTTGAGTTGCCATTTCGGGACAATATACATCAATATTAGGCACCAAGACGTCCTGGGGAGAAATCCTGTACTCACAAATTACGATTTTTTGTTACCACACGTAACTGGTTCGAAGAAAATTGTCTATCTTGTAATGTTAGAAATGCTTTCCGGATATCAAATCGCTACATATACTTATTTTACCTATTACTAATATTTGGGATTAGTATGAAATAAAGAAATTTTCTATTCATGGCAAGCAAAAGTATGAAAATTGCAACTGAATTAAATAGTTTATTATTAACACTAGCCTTAAATTGCGTCAGAAATGACTGGTTGAACATAGCGTTCTGTGAAGTTGTATCTTCCTAGTTACTTAACAGAATTGTTATAAAATAAATCTCAATGCAATTCTTCGTGACTTGCGCTGTAGTAAAATGTTTCAGTTGCCATTCTGGTCCAGGTTGAATTTCAACCTAACCACAAACTCCGCTAAAATTACGCTAGAAAATGAATTTTTCAATAACACGCCAATTAATACTTTCACTGTGTCGCATGTTAGTGGCAATAATGCACCGCGATGTAAACTTGATCCGAAATATTCACGGGTTCTTACAACTTTCGTTTTGCTAACCGTTAACCAGACCGATATTACAACGTTTGAATGGCTGACACTGAACTGTAACTTTTTTTTTTTTTTTTTTACGTCTCGTCGACGGCTAAGATAATTAGAGGCTGGATGGGATTGGGGACAAGGAGCGGGAAGGAATTCAGTCATGGCTTTTTTGAAGGAAACATCCCGGCATTCGCCTGGAGTGATTTGGGAAAACCATGGAAAACCAAAATCTGGATGCCCGGACGGGAATGCGAGGCCAGAACGTCAACGGTTCACCCACCACGTTCGGTCTGAAATAATGGCCTCAGTAATATGGCGTCAGTGAATGCAAAGGAAAATAAACCTTAAGAACTCACGTTATGTCACGTAATATTAGTGGTAATAGTTGCATAGGCTGCAAAGATCGCGATCAGTGTGGAACTACGTTCATTTAAACGCAGTA
This sequence comes from Vandiemenella viatica, assembly GCA_031002005.1. Lineage (NCBI taxonomy): Eukaryota > Metazoa > Arthropoda > Insecta > Orthoptera > Morabidae > Vandiemenella > Vandiemenella viatica. The sequence goes on from JARYHS010009186.1 coordinate 249,236,655, forward strand.
ATGATTTCAGTAATAGGACACTCATGAAAACAATTTATTTTATTTAAAAAAATTAAGTTACTCATACCCTCTACTGTAACATTAAATGTCAGTTGTAATTGTGATCGAGGGCTAAAAAAAAATCAAACTGTAGCTAATATTGCTAATCGGAAATTAAAGCTTTTATGTTACAAATTAATGGGCAAAGAATTTAATGTATACTTCTATATCGAACGAATATTAAATAAATACAAGCAAATAATATTTAATATGTCGATTTAAAGGAAATACGTACTTTTCTTTTAGTATTTTGACAATTCATTTATTCGCGGATGTTTAACTAAATAGAACTGTCACTAAACAACGGGCTTATCCCACAACATCTCTGCTCGTAAGTTGGGCAACGAAGGCGAAAAGCGTGACGTCATAACGCGACGTAATAGTGTGACGTCACCGAGTGGTAGAACAACGTGACCAATACTTGCATTTTATAGGTATAGGTAGATGAGGGGCACTTTCTATAAGTTTGTATGATCATCTGTACTAGTTACACGGAAGTAAGGTGGTATAAGAAACCAGGTGTAGACCCGTATGTGTCGTTGCGTGCGTTAAGGTGCCGCACAATGGATCAGGGGTGTACAACGGGACCAGGTTAGAGTCCTGGCCCCCGCGTACCGGCAGTCCTGACTGCGGTTTCCCGCTGTCATCTAGGCGCAAAAGGGGTCGGTCCCCGATCTCCGCCTCATAAACTACACATTACACAAGCAAACATACACGCCTCATACAGAGGATCATTAGTTACTCGTTTAGGGGACAGATGGCACCACAGACATTCCTCCTATAGCTTAGGGGGCGCCCATAAATCACGTGAGGTGAAATAGGGGGGGGTCCTGTGAAATCTCGCTAAATCTGACACAAGGGGAAAGGGGGGGGGGGTCAACGGAAATCTCACGCGAGGTTGTGGAAATTTTTGTTGGATTGTAAAGCTAAAAAAAATCAAGTCTACAAAGACAGGAAAGTCAGTTACAGAGGTTTTTTTTCGTCGAAAAGTGTTTGATAGGGTGAGACCTAAAAAAAAAGGTCTCAAAAGTTGCGAGGGTGATTTCTAGGGGGGGGGGGGGGTGTTTCACGGACCACATCTCACCAGAGGGGGGGGGTCGGATTTAACGAAGTCTCACCAGAGGGGGGGGGGGGATCAGGAAAGCCGGAAAAAAGCTCACATATTTATGGATGCCCCCTTAAGTACGCCGGTTCTAAGAAACTCGCTTTGAATTCGGGCAGGACACAGGTACTTGGCCCTCACTCACGGTTCACACTGACCACCTGTATAAAAGGGGGCCGGTGGCACGTGATCCCTGGGGGGCATCCATTAATTACGTGAGCTCACAGTAGGTGTGGGAGGAGTCCGGCAAAGAAAAAAGTCTTCAAAGTTATGAAGTCAATCTCACGTTTGGGGAAGGGTCCCACCAGATCTCACCAAGGGGGAGAGGGGGGGCCTAAATTTAAGAAAAAACCTTCTCACGTAATTAATGGATGCCACCTTAGACGACTGGGTAGAGAGGAGGGGGACTGGGTATATGTGTGATGGGGGAATTACGGCATGGAAAATGGAAACGTTCATTTTGTCAGAAAACATATCTATCGACAACCATACCCTTTTTTTAGCTGCTTTACTAATACTCAGTTTTATTGAGTGTTTTTTGTTTGTGTTTGTTTACTACACCTAAAATATCGTCTATGTTAGTGACGATGAACACTCAATTAATTAAATTTTAAAAACTTTCTGCACTGATAAAAAACGTAACGGTGAAATATCTCCGAAGTATGTAAGTAATGGCAGTTAACTTTAGCAATCTTTACGCGCAGAGCACGAAAAGCATATCAATGGGTTTGAGCGGGAGAAGCCATTGGTAGAGAACGCTGACTCTTTATGGAGGATTTGTCGCTGCGCCGTTACTGTCACTTTCCGCAGCGGGGCAGAATCCGATCGAAGCCTTTTAGTTCTGCAGCAGCGGGGGTCGCCCGATGTCTGCAATTGTCTGCTCCGTTACCCAGGATGCATTGCAACTGCCGGCTGTCGGTAGTCATTCCGCAGCTTCCGGTCTGCGCGAGGGAAAGATATGTTTCCTGCAACCGAGATGGAATTTCCACAGGTTACATCCACAGGTCAAACACATAAACGAATCCAACCAATAGGACGTAATGCAATTCAGTCCGTCGCTGTTACAACGTGTCACTTCTGACGACGAGGCGGTATAAATATGATAGACCACAATGGTTTAAAAGTTCATTTTTCACATTTTATTTTTGGTAACTGTCCTTATCAAAGTATTTGGATACGCCAGGTGAATGTCTTAAGTTTGGAATTCCGGAAGACAAACAAAATGTTTTACAGTTTGGTAAAACTTGTTGCATAACCCGTTATACAACGTTTGGTGGCTCCAACACGTTTCTGGTAAGCAATTAACCATTAAGTGGCAGCGTAGAGATTAGAGAATTTTTGGGGTAGTCGGTTCGAGTTCGGCCTCGTGTATGGGTGGTTTTAATTAAATATTGTGACCGTCCTGTTTTTTGTGGTGTTAAAAAATACTTGAAAATAACACATATTGAGGTAAAAGTTATGTAGACATCACGAATCTAAGTGAAGTAATAGATTAAATAAACCTTGTGAAGTTGATTTAAAAAACACAACAACAATAACAACAACAACCTCCACCACCATGACAACAACAACAACGACGGCGACGGCGACGACGACAAATTAAATTAAATTAAATTAAAAAGAAGCAGCAACAGAAACAACAATAGTAGTAACACCAGTAACAACAACAGTGACAACAGGATTAGCAACAGGAACAAAGACAGGAACAACAACAATAGCAACATCAACAACACCAATAACAGTAACAACAACAACTGTAACAATAACAACAGCAGTAGCAGCAACAGTAACAACAACAACAGCAACATCAACTTTCAAGTACAGATGGAAAAATGTATGGCTATTTTTGTAACAGTTACAAAACTTAAAAAATAACAATATTATCTGGTTTCTCTACATAGCTTTACTCTATGTAACAATTTAATCAAACTTTGGTTCTAAATACGGATTAATTTAAATATTTGAAACAAATTGCGCTTTGTAGTGTTGTTAAAATGTCTGATACTATTGAACAGCACATTCGAAGACACGTGCAGAAAGCCTACTTCCAGCTTTGCCGTGGCTGTGGTGCGATAAAGTCCTAGGTCAGTAGAAGCTTTTGAGTTGACACCTAGCTAACGCTGTGAGAAAGTTTCGCATAATTCATTGTTTCCACTGTACAACTACTTCCCTGTTTCACGTAGTGCTTACTCATTCAGTTTCCTAGTCCACACAGGGAAATAGGCAGTCTGTCAACCTCAGCTGTATGCCTGTGATTCGTCGATAAATTCCCTTCTTATACGAGGTTCGCTCAATAAATCAATACAACCAAATGATGTATTGCAAACAAGCTATAACAGTGGAAATGAAGCATTTTTGTATGTGCATGTCAATGGAAGTTCCATATGGGCGGTGAGCAACAGCTACGGACAGGGACGACCTAAAATCTACTTTACTAGAAATTATTGTTTTACTAGCAGTTATTGCGCCTTCATCCGCTTTAAAATGTGATGAATGGCTTTAGTTACTGTTCAAAGTACGGCCAGCAGAAAAATTTCTACTTTGGGGTTAAAAATATGGTACGGTGCTTCTTTGGCTTTTATTCTTCAAGAAAACTGTACCTCAAAGCTGATCCTTGCAAAGATGAAATGCCCACCGAAAGGTACGGTTAGGCATATTACTGACTTAGCGGCAGTAGACGTCTAGAGCCGATTCTGATGCCATTATAGTCGGAATTCGGCGTGGCGGCCACTTTCTTCCCTCAAAATCCACTACGAAACATGGAACATGTCGTTACCTTCTTGCCTTCATCACTGAAAATCATTATAAGTTATTGGCGTAAGTAGCAGAGAGTATATGTGGCAGTATCGTCTACGAAATAGGAAATTCTTGGGTGCGCTCAGGGGCCCCCTGAGAGTGGGGGCCCCCCGGTGCACTGCACCGCCTAGCCCTATGGTAGCTACGCCTCTGTCTGTTTGGAGTAGATTCCAGCCTTTGAGTCTGGAAGTTAAAACTTCAGCTTGCTGTTTAGACAGGTTTAAATCCCGAATCAGGTCACTAAGGTCTTATTGATTGGGAAAGTTTGGTTCTGCTGAACAGCTACTGCCTTCATATGTATGATCACTTTTACAATCATGATCATCTGAATCATTTTCAGTTTGAGCTAGGTCAGAGTCGTTGTAAGTAGTTAAGTTCTTACCTGCATTTACTGGTACAGGGAAATCTCAGTCGTGTAAGACAGGCCTCAATACAGATGACAAATTCGGATACTTAACTGTATATTTGATTCGTTTAATATTTGTTAAACAAAAATAATAATCAGTTAGAAGATCCTTCGTCTCCCTCCAAATCATGGGAATTGGAAATGGCGTATGATGTGTACCATTTTTCCAGCCAGTCAACAGTCTAACACACGAAACACAGCATACATTTGGAGCCCAGCTCTTATCAAAATCACCCACCTGACAGCTAAAATAAAGTTCATAACAGTGTTTCACAAGTCGCGCAAAATTTCGCCTCTGAGCCTCGAAGGTGAGCTCACCACAATTGTAGCAGAAATATTCTGCATGACTTACACACTTTCGTGGCCTGGTGAAAAAAGAAACAAACTACAATACAACGTACACAATACAGTCTAAACAGAAAGGAATGAAATATTTCAATAGTGATATTCGCGTCAGCTCAACAATGACATGTCACAATGCCAGATTAACAGTTTTGCGCATGTAAAACCATGAATAAACACGCACAGTCAAGTCTTTTGGTGCTTCAGCACAATATTACATATAATTTCCTTAAATACAGCTTGAATAAAATCGCTACGTATAAGGTAAAGATGCCTGTTACAGGTCAAAGATAATGCTAAAATCATAAAGGTTCCTACTACAGGTCAAAGATAATGCTAAAATCAAATTTTAAAAAGTAGCTGTCACAAAAAAAACTGTGCCTGATGGAAAAAATTCTGACTACATATCTGACTCCAGTATGAAAAAATGCACCAGATTCACTAATCAGATTTCTTGTGAAGAAAACCTTGTCGACCAGTGCTGTCAATCACTATTTCGACTCTGATAGTGTTTTTCTCTGGAAATACCATTAACTTCTGTTTTTGTACTAGACAAATGCAAATTGTAGTAACGATGTTTAATATATGTAGGCCTACCTGTTTTTGGAGTCCATGTTCATTTCCTTGATGGATAAATTGATCATCTACCAATAACATAGTGTTTATATATGTGCTGTTAATTTATTCTAAGATGGACATTTTACTTCAATATCCTTATTAAGTCATATATACACATATTAAAGCGTGTTGGAGAGAGACTACAATTTTATCACATTACTTGGGGAGCTTGCATAAACCACGTAGCTCCATTTTGGCCTCCCGAGAACCCCCCTTCCCCCCACGTAGCCCTACGTGGCTTTTGCCTCTACCTCCCCCCCCCCTCCCCCCAAGTAGCAAGTAGCTTTTTTCCCTTTTGATTCCAGAAGACATTTTGTACTGTTTTCTCTTGTCAGAAGATTGTAAATTACATACGGAGATAATTAACTGAGGGAAATAAATATTCACATGCTGTTGTGAGTTCTGTTCCTCATTTTAACTGTGAAAAATGTTATGGAAGGAAAGCTACGTGGCCTGGCTCGGAACCCCCCCTCCCCCCACGTAGCCCAGCGTAGCCTTCCAGCAACCCCCCCCCCCGGACCGAGCCACGTAGTTTGTGCACGCTCCCTTGGTTAGTTGTTATTTCTTCTGTTAGTTTATATCCACAGCTGTGCAGAAAACCGTTATTCCATTAATCGTTAGTTAACGAAGTTAACAAAATTACAAAAATTTAATTTCATTAACGTTCTGTCTAACTTCCGTTAAATTGAACTTCCGTTAACTTTAGTCCGTTATATTGGTTGTCGTCATCATTCTGTTTGTTTGAATTGCGCGCAACGCAACGCTGGTACGTTCGACGAGTCGAATAGCGATAGAATTAGGCAACGCGAGTGTAAGTGTGATGCATATATAAACTGTTATACTAGGCTTGGCGCTGGTGTGAGTAGGAAAGCTAGACTTGTGGAGTGTTTGTATTTTACATCTGCAAACCGGCGATCACTACTCGTCTCAAATTCGATCCGTGATTGATTTTTATATTTTTACATCCTACGAGGAATACAATACCATTTTTTAGTTTGTGTTGGTTTGGAGTTTGTTAGTGAAATAAATTAAATTGACATTTGTTACATGATTACAACGTGGAAACAGAAGATCTATAATCTATTTGTGAAAGCAGCAACGCTATCAATAGCAACGAGAAGATTATAAATCATTGGCCTTGTCGCGCGCCTGATGTTATAATTATAAATAACTCAGTTCTACGCTTTTAACAGATTAACATTTATTGTTCCCAATTCTTATTCTTCTAGGAACTACATCGGTCTTAAAGTATCCGAAGAATGCAAAGTTCTTAAGCAGTGAACTGGTAACAAAGCAACCGTTCGGCCTTTACGTCGCTAACCTCTAGCTATCTCTTGATTTTCTTATTGCCATGGCAACTTACATTTCATTGCTATAGGAGTAAATATATCATTTTTTGTTTAATTTCATGGCACAAAAATATGATTTTCTTATGAAATTATTCTGTTCTGTCACATGCCTCCTCAAGTTCACCATGTCTTTGTTTAAAAGACATTGGTAAACTTATAAGAATAACCTTGCATCCAGCGATACTCTTTCCTCTGTTCCTATTAGAATTTTTTACAAAACATTTTACAAAACAGTCTCTTCTTAATACTAACAACATAATGAAATGAACTAAAAAAAAACATGTATTGTCTTAATGAAAACATACATACATACAGCATTCTAGCTTAACATCACACAAATGCAAGTCCTGTCACGGTCGCCATGTCGCGCGCCTGATGTTATAATTATAAATGACTCAGTTCTTACGCTTTTAACAGATTAACATTTATTGTTCCCAATTCTTATTCTTCTAGGAACTACATCGGTCTTAAAGTATCCGAAGAATGCAAAGTTCTTAAGCAGTGAACTGGTAACAAAGCAACCGTTCGGCCTTTACGTCGCTAACCTCTAGCTATCTCTTGATTTCTCTTATTGCCATGGCAACTTACATTTCCTTGCTATAGGAGTAAATATATCATTTTTTGTTTAATTTCATGGCACAAAAATATGATTTTCTTATGAAATTATTCTGTTCTGTCACAGCCTCATTTATGCGATTATGTTGCATTTAAATGAAGATTGGAAGAACAGTTGCTTTATGAATTCAAACTATGTTTGCCTAAACTTTGTACAATGGAGACTCACATTTCTAGCCTTAATAATTTTAAACTACACTTGAAGAGGATGCATATAGTTTGAAGAAAAAACGGAGTCCGCTTGTGGGAAAAGGAAAAGTAATTCAAGTCTTTCTTCAAATGTAGCGGATTCTTCTGATGCAAATAGCAGCAGAAGTGTGTGTGTGGTTTCATTTCCGTTCCCATCTGCATTGTACTTACCAACAGCGGCATTGTCAACATGATTCCGCTACATCTTGTAGAACACTATACGTCTGAGAGGCTGATTATAATGTTAAACCACAGCAAGAACTCAATTTCCAGATGGACATTGGGCAGACTTATTGTTGATGGTTAACTGTAACGGATAACTGTAACTTGCGTTAAATTTGCAAAAATCTAACGCTTTAACGATTGTCGAAATTAACTTTTTAATTAGCGGATTAACGAAGATAACTTTTTGATTAACTGTGCCCAGCTATTTTTATATTCCACCCTGCATAATTTAACATTCTTCCGCCAAAATGTTTTGCGCCTCGTCGAGCGTATGACCCCAACCGTCCTATTGTTAAACAGGTCTCGTACTGCTCTACCCGTCACGGTCGAATCTGCTTTAGAGTTTAATTGACACACGCATCAGTTATTTTGCTGAAAGCCGTTATGTTGTCCTCGCGGACCTCGAATCAGCGTCTATTGTGAGCGCTGGCCTGTACCTGCTCAGGCCTGCATGTCACGTGCGCGTTCAGGAGTCAGGCACCGCCCACACTTCTCTGTTTTGCATATCGGCTTTGCTCATTCCGATATGTTGGTACACTGCGACTACAATATGGCTGATCACATAACGCCCACAGTCAGATAACCGCGATACAAAATCGTGATAAGATTAAGATTTTTGCTTGTTCGTGTAACCATATAGCATTACAATCGTTTATCAAACAAAGGACTTCCCTGTCATCTGTACCTGTAGTTCTTTGAGGACGAATCTTTGTGATTGGCAAAACCTCTTGTTGCCTCTTATGCGATTGCTTGTGTTGGTTAGTGGCTTTGTATGATGAAAGGTATAGACGACAGATGCCACACGATCGTTTAAATATGTATGCGGAAGTCATGTTTTATCAAAGACTAAAATGCGGTATTTGCGTTTCGGCATATGTCAACGGCGACCAACGTGAACTCGCGCCGCACCCAAGTATCAGAAAGGGATACAAAATATACATGTGACGTCACGAAGATTATGACTCCCCCTCCCCTCCTTCTCACACCCCCTCCCTGCCCCTTACGGTTTGACGTAATTTATGGATGGCTACTAAGTATTAAAGACAAACAGATACGATCTCGGTCTGTAGTAGGCTTCTTGGCGATCCTATTGCGTTCACACTATAACGAGTCGTAAAGAGGAGACATTTAGAATCAAAATTTCTGTATAGGCTGTCAATCGCTTGTAAAACTTTCTCTTTCAAGAAGAGACAAAATTGTTGGACATCATTAATCCTGGTATATTTTGATAATAACTGGGGTTAAACAGTACAATAATGTCGATAAACAGAGAAATCTCACTGTCCGCAAGAGGTCTTGCAAGGAATTTCGAAGTATTTCGATAAATTTTTACTACTTCTTCGAAATCTGTCTTCCGGGAGGTTTTTTTTTTTTCCAGTCGTCAGTCTTTTGACTGGTTTGATGCAATCCTCCATCCCTTCCTATCCTGTGCTAACCTCTTCATCTTTACATACCCCTTGCAACCCACATCCTCAATTATCTGCTTCATATATTCTAATCTCTGTCTTCCTCTACAGTTCTTACCTTCGACTGTTCCCTCCACCACCTAATTAACCAATCCAGCAAGTCTCAAAATATGACCTACCAGCCTGTCTCTTCTTCCTGTAAGCTTCTTCCATAAACTTCTTTTCTCACCAATCATTTCCAAAACTCGTTTATTTCTTACTTTGTCTGTCCACCTAATTTTTAGCATTCTTCTGTAGCACCACATTTCAAATGCTTCAATTTTCTTTCTTTCCGGTAGTCCATTTTTCACTACCATAAAGTGCAGTGCTCCACACATAGAGTTTTAAGAAGTTCTTTCTAATTCCTACATCAATATTTGAAACTAAAAGGTTTCTCTTTTTCATGAATACGCAGCATGAGAGCGCTATAGGACTACATAAATCCTCTAAAGCTTCAATATTCTTTAATTTGAGAACGTATTACGTACTGCAAAATTCACTTACGTGAGACTAGTTACTTACTCAAAAATGCTGAAACAGATTTTATGAATAGCGGGAACAGATCTTGACTGTTTGTTTAAACATGGAACTTATTGTAGGAACTCGTAAAGATGTGTTAAGCGATCGTTTTAACACTACATAGAGTTTCATTGTAAATGCCGTTTTATTATTTTACATGATTCATTTAATAACAAATGAGATTCACGAAATCTTCCTTATGCTACAATCGATCCAATTCTTGCACAGAGATTGATGTCTGATCTCTTACAGAAGGTTACGAAGTTTGAGTCTTTAGTCTCTTTATAATATTAAGCTACGTCCACACCAAAAGGAACACAGAGGAACATGCTGTTGATGTTGCTAGTTCCAGCAACTTGTTCCCTCATGTTACCCAATGTTCCTCAATATTTCTCAATGTTTATGTCAACAGAAACACAAGTTCCTTGAAGTTGACTGTTTCCAGAAGTAGCGGTAAAGATGAAAGGAAACAAAGGAATATTGGTAAGTATTATCGTGTTTAAAACTGTTGTTAGTTTGGTGTGGACAGCTTGTTTCGTGTTGCTGTTACCTTAGTTGTTGAACTCCCACAAAAATGTTCGAGCGATTTAATAAATTTAATTGGAAATGCAGAGTGTTTGTAGAGTCCATGTGATTCAAGCTATACAAATCGGCAAAAGAAACACGATTCGTGGATGATGTTAAGTAAAACAACTGGTGCAGACGTAAGTGGCACATTTTTTCATAGAGAAAGAGAGAAAAAAATATTTCGAACTAAAATAATCTGGTGCTGCAGCAACTTTTGCTTACAAATATTTGGAATTTCTTGCGGATAGAATTCAAGTGCGTCATTGTTCAGAAAAAGGATTTAGTGATATACAAGTAAATTCAAACTAAGTTTTATTATTTCTATAGAAGTAGGTGTATCTCTGTTTAGTTTTTACTACACTTTTTTAACATTACCATAATTTTAATATTATTTAAATAACAGATTGCCACGGAACCATTCCTCCTGATACTCAAAATAGTTACCAAATTCCTGTGGAATAATTTTTGCTTCAGTGGACGAATTACATCCTCGTTTCTGTAATGGGAATATTACCATACTGTGCCTGCGTTTACGTCTTTCCTCCAAATACCTGGTATTAATTCACCATTATCTTTGTCTTCACCATGTAAAGGGCGGCGTGTAGAATTTTCTTGATGGAAATTGTGTATACATATAGCTACAGTTACAATTTTTTCTACATTTTAGGAGAGGGTAGTAATGGTTTTCTTAGTACTCTGAATCGAGTTCACAGCATTCTCAGTACAATTTCTGGCCCTAGAAAACCTATAGTTATATAGTATTTTTTTCAATGATCCTTTTTCTTGGTGTCCGGGATAAGGTTTCAACAGATTAGGAGATAATGGAAAAGCATCATCGCCCAAAAATATATAAGGCTTTGAATCCGTTCGACCAGGAAGAGGACAATCAGGTGGTAAATTAAGTTGATACTTCATCAGCATCTTCCTGAAACGTGTATTTGCAAATACACCTCCATCATCCATATCCATACACTAATACACAAAATGCAGAGGAATTTTCACCAGTGTATGCACGCTATAGACCCCCCCTCCTCTCGTCTTCATTGTCATGTAAACGTTATCTTACTTGATTCCCTCCTTCAATTGACATTTATACAAGTAAAGAAATGCCACAAAACGCTCAACATGCATCTACCAGTCCACATAATATTAATTACGAAGATATGGCAAATGATTTTTTTGTACTGTTAAAACGAAATATATTTCAGCATTTTTACAATTTTCATATACCATTGGTATTTTTTAGAAGGAAATACAATTAAAATTACAAAATAATTCATGAATTAGAATCAGTTATTAACAGTTACGATTGATTTTACCTGTGATTCTTGGTTGTCCGGCTGGCGCAGCGTCATATTTCTTGTGGACCCCTGGAAGAAGACCACAGAATGATGGTCGAAACGTCGGCTACAAGAAATATGACGCGGCACCACCCGGACAACCAAGAATCAACTGACTTTGGCGTGGGAAGCATACGATTAGATTTGAATTTACCTGTATTTGATCATGGAGAACTGAAATAATAGCATCACAAACTTCTCGCGCAATTTTGGATATAGAGTGTTTCGAGAGTCGAAATAAGTGCAGCAAATATGTTTAGGAATCTCCAGTAGCTAGAAATATTAAAGTCAACAGCAAACGTTCCATTGGAGATATTGCGGCCCTGTAGTTTGTATTTTGTTTTCGAATAAACTGTTCAGTTTTAGAAAGTAACCATTCTAAATCAGTGCTGCTCATTCGAATAAATTTTTTGATGTGTCCGTCCTCAATATGTCCTGATAACAGATCGTCTTTTTTTTTTTTTTTTAAAAAAAGAATTTATGAGGCGTTCAACTCGATGTTAATTTCTCCCCAAAAGATTTGATCTCTTCCAGCATTTGCGGTTTATTTTTTTCTTTTGATTCGAAATAATATAAATTGCAGCAGGTGCTGACGAAACCTCACTGTCGCACCACATCATCGTATACTAACTGAATTATAACTGTGACAGAATGTTTTTATTTCGCACAGAAAAATAAATATTGTTGCTCTTGGTGTAGACGGGTAACAACTGTAAACAGTAACACAAGTAAACTGTTCCTAAATTAGGTTTTTTGGTGTGGACAGAATGTTTCTGAAAGTTGCGATCTGTTTCTGTTTCTAGAAACAGACTGCAACAGTTTAGCAACAAGAAGTTCCTCTGTGTTCCTCTGGTGTGGACGCGCCTTTAGGAAGTACTAATCCCGTTATAATTCAAGGGATTAAATGCTGAATTTTTTGTGCTCGATTTCGTAAGCTCTTTCCTCCGTAGCGTTACAGGTTTTTCGATTTTACCACACTGTTGCTAATTCGCTGTATTTGCATACAAGGATTGCGTCAGGATTCATTTAGTTGCAAATATATTTATAGAATCTACAGATTTATAGACGTTCTCTTGAAAAACATCGTGTCGAATTTCTCAGCATTTCATCCCTTTGCCGGTGCTCCAGCTGTCTATGTCCCTCTTTTTTTTCATTCTGGTGGTAAAATAGAAGCAATTTATATGCAGAAAACAAAATTTAAATTCTAACACGTCCGAACGCAATAGATTCTTCCAGTGACAATCACTGCACTGTGTCAATTGACAATGGTTTGTTAGTTTTTTGCTTAAAATGTAATTACGAACGTATGCATTGAAGGCAATTTATCTTCTATATACTTTTTCATTTCAAAAATGTTTCATATATACTTTTTCAGCGCATCTTCCCTACTTTTTTTCCCCTTACTTAAGGCTTTACGCCTTGTCGACATCGAAGTCATTAGAGGTGGGATGGGACTGGAGACAAGTAACGGGAAGGAATTTGGCCATGGCCCTTTTTTTTTTGAAGGAAGTATCCCGGCATTCGCCTGGAGTGATTTGCGGAAACCATGGAAAACCAAAATCTGGATGCCCACACGGGGATTCGAACCGGCGTCCTCCCGAATGCGAGGCCACAGCGCTAACCTCTCAGCCACCACACTCGGTTCAGCTTCTGTTGCCCTTGACCAATGATTACCTCAAATTCTTCCACTGTTGAAGGTATATTTTTTTTCCACACTTCGCTGGGTAATTTATTCCAGTCGCTAGCGCCCTTACCTACGAAACAGAATTCTTCCACTCCAGTATGCTTTCAGTCAAGTGCTAGTTTGTGGACATTGTCATGACTTCCGCATACAGTGTCCATCCATATCTAACTGGGTAAATGAGCACTATATATATTGTTGAAAACTAGCCTGTAGTATCTCATTACCGATTAGAGAGATGTTCCACAATTATTTCATGCTTACGCATCAAAACGTTGCGGATAGTGTAGGAACAACATGACAGGTTGCACTGGAAACTGATAAGATATACTCTTTTAAAAATTAACATTATTTCCTCTATTTTTTTAAAATTTTCTTCCAACCTTGGGCTTAAAGGAGAAGATTACACAACAGTTCACTTCCGTAACATCCATACGTTGGCTGCAGAATAATGGCTGCACAATTAAAATCTGTCTTTTAAATTACTTACGGACCCGTGACGAATTGGCATAACAACCTTTCAGAAATAAAATCAATGTAACGTATTCATAGAAGTTCTTGTGTGACGTGGACTTCTGTAAACACAAATGCGTCAAACTAAATTATTTTTTTAAAAAAGTGTTCATGGGAACAAAATTCCATTAATGTTTTCACAGGCTGATTGTGAACTACATTGTGCAGGTATGCAGGATCACTTGTGTCTAATTAAATCGGCCAAACAATGTATAAAAAGCTCGGGTCCTCTCATTTCCATTTAGTTAGCTGCTTACAACCTTTTTTTTCTAAATGTCAATGGAACTCATCAAAGGTGCTTGCTTGTATTTGTCATCTGTTTCCTTGATTTGTTTAGAATGTTATTAATTTCACGTGTATTAGTCACCAGTGAACGAATACAAATCCAGAGCAACATTCACTCATTTTCGTGTAATATTGCAAAGGAGCGATATTTCTTTCTTTTGTTCAATATGAAGGAAATCACAACAAAGTTGCATCCATTCTTTCATTGTATTAAATTCTTAAGGACTGGGAAAATTAATGATGAAATTATTCACGCGGAATCTAATTCTATGTTTAACAGCAGAAACGCAAATTTAACTCTATATTGGCAGAACAATCTTAAACTAGGTGTCTCGGAATACACTGTACGCGGAACAAAAGTCAACTTTTTCGTCCTGGTGCAAGCATTGACAGTTCGTCAATAAGTTCAATACTCTTTTTTTATCGCCGTTCCACTGTTGTGACAATACGGTCGCTTTGCTCTTGTTTTCTACGCTGGTCCTATCCGCAATTTATAATACAAATAGTGTGCTAGGCAGAAAGTGTCTTGCGCTATGACACTAAACTTCTACTTAATCTCAAGGCGGTAAATCACTGATAAAGACGACTGAGCTGAATGCTTACTTGCATAACATATGTTTTTTGTGTATAACAATCGAAATAATTCTGCCAACCGCTAATCTGATTTAAATCAGAACATAAAATTAGATTTGCCACTGTATCACGTAATAAACACAATACCAACTGAAACAGCCAGCCACCATGTGTACAATCAACGTAACAATGCTATCAATACTTTGAGTAATTGATTTTTGAACTGGGTCCAATCAACCCCTATTGTTTCCTTCAATGCTTCCGATACTCGACCCTCGCATTGGGGAGGACATGAGTTCAAATCCCCGTCCAGCCCTCCAGATTTTTTCATTATCTTCCATGGTTTCTCGAAATTATTCCGGGTGTAAAGCAGTGTGTTCCCTTCAAAAGACCATGGCCGAATTCCTTCAAATCCATTTTCCAAACCTGTCATCCGTTGCCGGCCTCGGTAGCGTAGGGGCTATAGTGCTACCGAAGGTCGCCGGTTCGAGTCCGACCGCGGGCATGGATGCTTAAGTGTTGTGTCTGTGCGTTTCATGTCCGTCCTGTGATGTGTCTAACTGGCTGGTAAAAATTCATAGTGGAGAAATTTAAAAACACTGATTGACATATAATTACTATCGAGTTGGCTGTGTGGCCTAATGTAACAGCCCTCATACCTGAATTTTGAATAGTATTGTACTGTATGAAGTATTTGTAGTGAGCTAAAGTTTGCTTGAATATGATCTGGTATGTTTGTTTTGTAATTTCTTGTAAACCAGTGTATATAGACTTTGTTTTATGAAAGAAAATTATTTAAAGTCCATTTAATATGTTTAAGAACCGAATGGTGCAAGAGAATTTCTTAAATGTTTGTAATTCCATGTATTAATGCAAGTTATGATGTCTACAGGACAATTTTCTACAGTTTGAGATGATTTCTGCAAATAATTTGGTATTTAAGTATCTCTAATTACCATTTCTGATCATTTTGTAATGTTGTTAAGTAATTTTGTATTAATTCCGATTGTTTTTAATATGTTTGAGTGATTGTTAATGTTCGAGAAATATCGGGCGGATGCCTTTGAAGAATTCTCGTAATTTCGATAGAGACTATATAAACAGATCGGCTGGACAGAGTCAGTATTCGTTCATCCAGTTAGGTTTTCAAGTTGAGTTCACAGAGATTTTATAAAGATTATCTTTGCGACGGATCAGAAGTGCATCTCTGTATTTTATCTATGCATGTGAATATCGCTGACTTCGTTTGAAAAAAAAAAAAACAAATATTCAACATAACCTTTTGGTGGACTTTTTAATTAATCAATATATATAAATTAAACCACCGCAGACCCTAATAACGAAAGCCATTAAAAAAAACCCCTCTCTTCCACCTGTAATAAGTTGACGTCGGCAAGGGGTAGCGTGCAAAGCAAAACACCCCATCTCTGAATTTGGAATCTTGTGCTGCGCATAACTTAGTTTAAATGTTGATGACTAATCTCGTGCTTCAATGTCATGTTGCGCTAATAATGCGTCGGTTTATTCGCAGTATTAAATTTTTTCCCCTCGTATTGAAAGTTATATTTCTGAATAACATAACTCATCCTGATTGTTTCCTAAACCGAGCGGGGCGGTGTAACGGTTAGCGTTCTCGCCTCGCATTCGGGAGGACGGCGATTCGAATCCCCGTCCGGGCATCCAGATTTGGGTTTTCCATGGTTTCCCCAAATCACTCCAGGCGAATGCCGGGAAGCTTCCTTCAAAAGGCCATGGCCGAATTCCTTCCCATTCCTTGCCCCCATCCTTGCCCCCCATCCTTGCCCCCCATCCTTTCCCGTCTCTAAAGACCTCGATGTTAAAAAGAGACGTAAAGCAGTTTAAAAAAAAATTGTTTCCTAATTTCATGTCCCATTTAGTGCGAAGTTTCCAGGTATCATCAGGATTTTGTCGAAAAGTTGACAGTATTCAAGATTTTTTTTTCTATTTCTGTATACGTCTACAACATAAGACTTAAAAGCGTCCTTTAAATGCTTACAAACGTCAGAGAATAATAGCTGTTTCTGTTTATATTACTGCTACTTAAATGAAGAGCTTTCTTGAATAATATTTTTTTGAGAGAGATCGTTACATAACACAGAGTCCAGAAATCCTAGTATACTATCTGCTTTTCCTTCTCAGAATTTAAACAAATTAAATGACACGGATGAGCTGTGAAAATCATACAATGAATGCATATCTTGGACAGTATGAGTTATGTATGTCGGGTCCATCCGGGAAAGATCAGGAATCGGGCGGGTTGTATGGAGTACCTGGTTAGAGGCAGATGGATCGTCAGCGAAGGTAGGCTGTGGATATCCCTCGGACAGTGGAGAGTAACTACGAGAACACAGCGGGTACAAGGATCCGGTTTATTAGACTCAGTCTCACAATACACAGTGACAGATAACGGAGTGACGTCGCCTCGGCGGTCAAGCAGGAAGAGGCCTCCGTGTGTTTTTTTTTTTTTTTTTTTTTTATTGGGGGAGCACCCAAAACCCGCTCCTCCAAGCATGGCGGCCTTCCTGTTATCTACTGCTCGCCTCTGCACATGCATTAAGTTAGTATTTCTATAGGTGATCACAGGAACGGGATTGTGATGTATTCCATGCGTCCAGGCGTCCGCCCGTTTACATGGGTCCATCGGGAATGATAGACAGAAACTTTTGAAAGAAGAGGCAGGGCAGAGGGAAAAAAGTGCCAGGGTTTTACCCCTGGGAAAAAAACCTCTGCGACAGTTAAGGTGGGATATAAGGGCGGCTGGCTAAGATACTGCCACTACCGCGACAGAATCTATACTACAGGTGAGGATGATGTGGGAGGTATTGTTAATTTGTTAGGGTGTCATGTAGTTACTTACCCCGGGAGGCGGCATGCCGTCTCCCGGTGTGGTTGTCCGTGTGGATAGCGTGTTGTTGTGCCTGGCGCGGTGTCCTTGCAGCCGCCGCGCCAGTGTAGTCCCCTGTGGCAGCACGGGTCCCGGCGTCCAGGCTGCGACGTTTCACCCGAGAAGAGGTCCAGCGTGTACGACTCACGACGTCCCCGCCACCAGCGGCCACCAGATCCCCGGCAGGACGACTCGTCGGCATCCGCGTTCCAAGACCGACGACCGCCGACCACGACTCGACTGTTCAGCCACGAGGGTAGGTGGAGCATCCACCGGCCACATAGCCGAAGTGGTTTCACCGGCTTGCGCCGCGGCGATTTCACTGGCAGCCAGATAATTCCAGTGTCCTCGCCGCGAAGGAGCTCCAGTGTCCCCACCTGGCGGTACGCCGGTTTCCGCTTATGCAATGGCATCCCAGCCGAGACGGGCCAACGGCGCCAGCCTCTTAGCGCTTCCACCGACATCCTCGCCATGCAGGTTTGCCAGATCACGCACAGCAGCAGGTCCGCAGCGCCAGCTGCAGGTAGCTCGCCGAGGTCTGCGCCGCCGCACTGTCGCCGGCGTACATGCCGGGGATGCGGTGATCTTCGTCCGTCCGGCTTGGCTCGCCGCTCCGCACAGCAGCGGTCAGCCGGCAGAGCGAGTCGGCGGCCGGCCGGCCCCCACTCCGCCGCGCTTCCCCCAGCATCACGCCGCAGCGCGCCACCGGCGTGCCCGTTGGCAGTTAGCCAGCGTCTGCACCGCAGCGGTTTGCCCACGGCCACGCAGCAGAAATCAGCCAGCCAAAATGGCCACCCCAGCGCTTCCGCCGGCGCCACACACTGTTACGGTTTCCGGTATTCGGTGGTTGGTACAGCTGTGGCTGTGCACTGCACGGTTCCCGGTATGCGGAGGTTGTGCAGTGCATACCAGCTTTCACGCCAGGGCGGTGGCCAGCATTCAATCCACCGCAGGCCGCTAGCGCCCCGCCTTGGTGTTTCCGCCAGCGTTCCCGCCGCAGAGACACACCGGCGTGCGCGCCGAGGCAGACACCGGTATCCGCCCGGCAGCAGGCGGCCAACCACACCGCCAGCCCGCCCCGCCAACATCACGCCGCCGCACCGAGCCGGCGCGCCATCTTCTTCCTGGTGCCGTCTTCTTCTGTGCGGTTGGTTACGCCGCTCGACACGGCAGCCATCCGGCGGCCGAGCGCCCCGGCAGCCCGCAGCACAACACGCCGCCGCACTTCCCCCAGCGCCATACACCGGCAGTGCCCCCCAGCGTACCCGTTGGCGGTTAGCTCACTTCCGCACCGCAGCAGTTTGCCCACAACCACGCAGCAGAAATAGACCGGCCCGAGGTCCGTCACCCTAGCGCTTCCACTGGCGCCGTGCACTGCATCGGTTCCCGGTATGCGGAGGTTGAGCAGTGCATACCAGCTTTCACGCCAGGGTGGTGGCCGGCGTTCGATCCGCCGCGGGTCGCTAGCGCCCCACCTTGATATTTCCGTGAGCGTCCCCGCCGCAGAGAGTCGCCAATGTACACGCCGAGGCAGACACCGGTATCCATGCGGCAGCGGCCGACCCACGAGCAGCCAGGCCTCCCCTCCGTCATCAGGCCACAGCACCATGGCGACGCTCCATCTTCATAGTGTTGGCTACTGGAAGTCCCTAGCACCGAAGACGAGGATGGTGGACATTGCTGACGATTGCTTTTTTGTGAATAGTCCACCACCTCGCCCCCAGTAGCCAAGGGACTCCACTTGTCGAGGCTGTAGTCGCGCTCCTGCTGCTCCTCGCTGTAGGTAGGTCCGCTCCGGTCGGCTGCCCGGCGCGAAGTCCCGCCTCCGTGTGCTGTGCGCCGCCTTTAAGTATCCCCTCGTAGATGTCGCTGCGGCGCTGCTCGCTGCGTCTGTGGCGCTGCCCGCTGCATTTGTGGCGCCCTCTAGCAGCTAGCCCCATACTCAGGTCCGACACGGCCATCCTGCTGAGACAGCCGTCCCTGGCTGTCGCTCATGGGCTCCGGGTGTGACTTGTCGGAGCTAGAAATGAAGAAAAAAAAAATGATTGGCCATGGCCTTAGGAAGGAATCATCCTGGTATTCGCGTGGAGTGATTTCGGGAAACCATGGCAACGGAAATCAGGCTGGTAGTTGGTTGTTGCAATGGAGTCTTCAAAAATGCCTCTATCAGGCGGTGCTCTGTTGGTTTCCTTGTGATCCCGGAAGGGTTTGTAGGATCCGTTATGGCTTGTCTGGTTGCCCGGCTTGGTGAGGCTGGTTTGGCGTTGCTTCGCGGCCGTCTCCTTATCACAGCATCCATCGAATGTGTGAAGAGTCTGTAAACAAAAGATGGTTTACCGCAGTATGTTCGGCTATCCTGACTTAATCAACAAAATTGTTCCTTGACATTATCAAAGTAATGAGGAAAAAACTAAGATAATCCAGGTTTAATGTATGCCTTTCAGATTTAACAGGGAAATATATGTACTTTCTTAACATCAAAGCAAGTTTTTAGAAACTCATTTTCTTCCTGGCGAAATCCCAGGGAAATTTGAAAAGTGTTTTCTGGATACTAACATTAACAAATTTCTTTCCAAGCCTTACAAAAGAACGAAATTTCCTGATAGGACCATCCATAGACTTTCTTGTAGTGATGTCTGATGACAGTAAAGTTTCATGGTGCCAGATTATAAAATACACTCTTCTGGTCAAGGTCCAAATAAAATCATAAAATTTGTTCTTCAGGGTGAGGTCCGGTACAATGTAACAACATTTACTCTGATGCGAGGTCCGGTACAATGTAACAACATTTACTCTGATGCGAGGTCCGGTACAATGTAACAACATTTACTCTGATGCGAGGTCCGGTACAATGTAACAACATTTACTCTGATGCGAGGTCCGGTAAAATGTAACAACATTTAGTCTTCGAGGCGATGTTGCCACTGTTGTCCTTGCCAAGTACACAACTTCGGAATCTCAACGAAGAACACAACTTTGGAATCTCATCAAAGAACACAACTTTGGAATCTCATCAAAGAACACAACTTTGGAATCTCATCAAAGAACACAACTTTGGAAACTCATCAAAGAACACAACTTTGGAATCTCATCAAAGAACACAACTTTGGAATCTCATCAAAGAACACAACTTTGGAATCTCATCAAAGAACACAACTTTGGAAACTCATCAAAGAACACAACTTTGGAAACTCATCAAAGAACACAACTTTGGAATCTCATCAAAGAACACAACTTTGGAAACTCATCAAAGAACACAACTTTGGAAACTCATCAAAGAACACAACTTTGGAATCTCATCAAAGTACACAACTTTGGAATCTCATCAAAGAACACAACTTTGGAAACTCATCAAAGAACACAACTTTGGAAACTCATCAAAGAACACAACTTTGGAATCTCATAAAAGAACACAACTTTGGAATCTCATCAAAGAACACAACTTTGGAATCTCATCAAAGTACACAACTTTGGAATCTCATCAAAGAACACAACTTTGGAATCTCAACAAAGTACACAACTTTGGAATCTCATCAAAGAACACAACTTTGGAAACTCATCAAAGAACACAACTTTGGAATCTCATCAAAGTACACAACTTTGGAATCTCATCAAAGAACACAACTTTGGAAACTCATCAAAGAACACAACTTTGGAAACTCATCAAAGTACACAACTTTGGAATCTCATCAAAGAACACAACTTTGGAATCTCATCAAAGTACACAACTTTGGAATCTCATCAAAGAACACAACTTTGGAATCTCAACAAAGTACACAACTTTGGAATATCATCAAAGTACACAACTTTGGAATCTCAACAAAGTACACAACTTTGGAATCTCATCAAAGTACACAATCTCAACAAAGTACACAACTTTGGAATCTCCCTGCTGAGGTTGGTCGGCGTGGTGGTTGGGTAGGGGAGGCGGTGGTCGGTGTTCCTTTTTTTTTTTTGTTTACTTGTCAGTCTCTTGAAGTGGTTGTTGTTGGGGCATGCTTCGCGTGCGGTCATGGGCGTACCTGTACGTTCGGTTTGAGTTTGGTGCCTTGAGCTTGTATCTTTCGTTGTCTAGCACTTCAGTGATTTTGAATGGTCCTAGAAATTTTGGGTCTAGTTTGGTTTGGTTTCTCTCTTCGTTTTGCAGTAGTACAAAATCTCCCTTTTTGTGTCTTGCGAATTGTGCTTTGGTGCTGTCGAAGCGGGCTTTGTCGTAGTTTGTTTGTTTCTTTGTGATTTGGAGTGCTCTTTCTCTGGTTTGATTTATGTCTATTGGCTGTTCGATATCGGTGCTCGCCATTAGTCCTAGGGGTCTGGCTGCTTTTCCGATCATTAACTCTAGTGGTGACGCTCCCGTAGTGCGGCAAATAGTGGAGTTTATTGCTAGCTGTATTTCTCCAAGGCGTTCTGTCCAGTTATCGTCTCCGTCTGTTTTGATGGCAAGGTCAGACATGGACTGAAAAGTTTGTGTTCCTTTTAAGAGATATTGGTTAAACCATCGTTCCACCTTGGGTCGTTTGGTAACGGTTTTTTTTTTTTTTTTTGAAAAAGGAGGACTTTGCTCATGTTGGTGTCCTGCTAAAGTTTCGCTCTAGGCGCTATTAATGATCAGATGTTTTAGTTAGACATGAACAGCTACTGCTGAAAAATTAATCCCGATGGTGAAGACTCACTAGTAATGCATGCGTTATATTGCTGTGTGTTACCTTTGTGCCGGATATGTGGAGTGCAGAGATGAAAGGTGAGGAAACTAATTGTGCGGCTGGGTGGGTAGAGAAGATAATGACCCTTGCTGTTTGGTTTTTGAATTACTTGTGATTTTTTTTTTTTTTTTTTTTTTTTTTTTTTTAATGGTTGAGTAATACGAATTTTGCATCTTTTGGAACGTGCCTGCTGTCGAGATTTTCGGACGCATATCGGCTTTGAACTTTTAGACTTCCGTGTGTTATACTCTGCGGGTAGCCAATTGTCTAACAAAGTTGGTTTTCCGTGGCATGCAGCGGTAGTTTGTTAGTAGCGGCGCGGCTGTTCCGGGTACGGAGGTAAACACGTGCCATCCGTTTTCCTTCCCGATGCTGAAAGTTCAAATCGAAGGTCTGCAGGTACGCTTGCCCTGTTTACGGATTTTCTTGTCCTTTTGTTAGTCTAGCGTATTCGTGTTTCTTCCTGCGAGTGTGGCCATAACTTGGTAAACTGTGGTATGAATTGCCGAAATTTAAAGCACTATAAACTGTCGCAGTTGCGTGATCCATATGGTGGAGGAGGAAGATGATATGTGCGCTCGGGTATTCTGTTTAGGTTGGGTCAAACGATTCGATCTGTTGTGACAAATCCTAAGCATTCAATATGGCTTTTAAGAAATGTGTATCTGGCTGTATTAAAGAAACTAGCGGCGGTTTTCGATTTTTAGCGCGTCTTTTAGACCTTGGAATCATGTCAGGGTTGGATGGAAAAGTCGTCAATATTTGCTATTGCTATCGTATACGCTACTATGGGCCTAAAGCGTTTACGTCCATCCTTTGAAAACTGCGGCTGCAGTCGGATGATTTTTTTTTTTTTTTGATTGCTCTGTTGCAGGTTTTTGATGGTAGTCACTTAGAATATAAAAAAAACAACAAGTTAACTCTTTGCTATATGGTCTTCAATTGGAAGGCAATAGGAATTCATCTGGGATGGTATTGTCATTGAACTGACTATTGTCTAGTAATGTGCTGTCGGAACAGATGGTTTTGGACCGGTAATACGGGCCTTAACGTAAGGCGAAGTTCACGCCGTTATGTTTGCGTTTAATAGTTCTGATACTTTCTGCCTTGCAGTCTATTTTGTTGCTTAGTGCCATTTTATGGGGCCGAAACGACTTTGCGCCATGGGTCTACGAATCGCTTGTGCGATACGCCCATTATAACGCCTCGTCCATTATCCGTGAAGAGTGTAGAACGCAAGCAATTTAGCGAGGGTGGGCAATATTAGGGTGGGAAATCTGATTATTTTGGTGGTGGTTAGATTGGTCGGATTCCCACAATTTGCTACGTCCAAGCGCTTATCGGTTTCTGCTAAAGGTGACTAGTTGACCTAGCGTCGATTCCTTGTTAAAAGATTTCTTGCCCTGCTAGTATCTTGTTTACTAGCTTGTGGTTAGAAAGCGCATTGAAAAACGTGTCTACGATCATAACATCTTTGCCTGGCTCGAGATCTGGCAGTTAGCGCGCGTCGCATCCAAACATAGCGACACCAAGGTCAGGAGTATCCATTTTCTAGCCAATTTGATGTCACTACTTTTTGGCACGGAGGGGGGGGGGGGGATGGTCGTTCAAATCCGAGGCCATAGTAAAATGGAAGAGACTCACCGTTGTTACTCAGCCTTACACCTCGCAGCTCCTGGTGGACCTGTTGACCCGTTTGTAGGCGGTGACGGGGGCAGCAGCTCCGCTGGCTCTCCATCAAGTGCCTGCTGTCATGGGCACTGTGCTGTCCGATGGCCGCTGCGTCCGCGAAAGTAGCTGGCTGCTTGGCTGTCCATTGGCTCTGGTTCTGCTGCTCTGCTCGGGTTTGAGAATTCTCGGCCTTTCGTCGATCGGTGAAGCTGTTTTCCCCAACACTTCCATTACGGTAGTAGGCATCCGGTGGCATTCAGAACAGTACTATGCGGCTACTGTTGCGCGTGTCCGAAGTCAGCTTCCTCTTCCGGCATGTGGTTGCTTGTAGTACTCGAATCGGCAAGTCTCTAGTAGTTTCCCTGTTGTATGCTGTCTGTTGCGATTGGGTTAGGTTGGCCACAATATTAGCCAAGGCTATTTTATCATCGGCGAAATCCTGCGAGCGTGGTCTCGATGTTTATGCTGCGTGTTCCTCGTCGGTGCTGGGTTGCCTTTGCTGACTAGTGTTCATCGTTGTGGTGGCGCTTTTCACATGGTCGTATCTTGGGGGGAAGAACTCCTTGAAATGAGTCTACGGGATACCCGCGAAGACTGCTGATCTCTGGAGTGGGTGGCGGATTGCAGCCCTTGAAGCAGTCGTTTGCTTACGCGAGTATGGTTCGCTGCCAGATGTGGGCGGCTTTATCACCACGATGACTTCCGTCGGGTTTAGCTGCTTGGCATCCCACAAGGCTCGAACTGATGCTGCACTGGGCTGTGCCATTCCGCAGCTCTCTCCAGTCCGCGGGCGACCCCACTTCTGATGTCGGGTCCATCCGGGAAAGATCAGGAATCGGGCGGGTTGTATGGAGTACCCATTTGTGGCGCCCTCTAGCAGCTAGCCCATGACTCAGGTCCGACATGTATATGCAGTTTGCTTTAGCTGAATTTTAAATCTTATTAATGCACTATAAAAATTGGCGACTTTCGTATGAATAAATGATAATTACTAGTTTGTTTATATGTTGTAATTACGACATTAATATGTCATTTTAACGAACAGGCAGTTATTTGGATTTTTTTTGTGTCAGTGTTATGTCAGAGAGTATAATGTTTCGAGCAATTAATTTAAACCGCAACTGAGCATGGTAGATGAGTATTGGGAGGACGCGGATTCGAATACGCCAGATTTGCGTTTTCCATGGTTATAAACAGCACTTTTAACACGTCTCAGATATCTTCAGAACAGACGATAAGCTTTTAAAACTACAGTTGTTTGATGTCAATGTGATTTGATACATTAGCCACGATAAAAAAAATGTTACTAATAGTATTTCAATTTTATGTTTGTTAGCAATAGACAGAGATTTGCCTTCTAGGGCATGACAGGGTAGGACAGTTCCAAATGCTTTCCCCCACCTAAGAATATCTTTCAGAAAAATACAATTTTTGTTAAAACGAATTAATATTATCAGCGGATTTTGACTACAAAAATCTAAAAAGTCACATACACCAAATTAAGCATGTGCAGTATTGTTTTTGTACTTAAACCTCATTCTTGATATCAATAAACGCGTTATACTTCGGTGGGACTCAAACATCGGGAAAAAAAAATTAATATTCCTGAGTCCATTATTTTTTCTCAAAAACAGTCATTGCGTGAATCAAAGACTACCGTTCTAAGAACAGATACGAAACTGTAAAAATATTCCGAATTGGAATATACAAATAACTGTTAAAAATAAATATTTGTCAGTATTAACAGTAACAAAATGTCTCCTAATGCTATAAGAAAATTACAAATCATGTGTCTGGGCTAAAGTCGGAGGGTTGCTGAAAACCTGGTGTGCGAGGAAACATCCTACTCCTGTGAGAGACTGGATATGTTGCTTAATCCCCGACAGCGCGGAAAGTTTTCGATCCCGGCTGGTCCTACTTAACGTTTACCTCGAGCTGAGCTTGGTTTGTGTTTGCAAAGTACGAGGCGAACACAAGGGGATCGGATTTCACTCTGAGCGGTGGCTGCGTCGAGCTGCCTCAAGGGGAAACTGCTCAGCAACTTCAAACTCGGCGCAACCAGAGTGCGCGAACAGGTGTGGCTTCGACTCCCGAGGAACATGTCTTGTGAATGTAGCTGGGTTCGTAAACATGTGATCAAGATAAATGCAAACAAGAGTCAAAATGATTTTCCGGGCAGAAATCGTTTGCTTGAACTTCACTTTTTTGGGTGAATCTGAATGCCGCCATTCCATGGACTGTTGTTTTGATTCAGGTGTCACGTAGGCCACCCATGTCTCATCGCCCGTAATAATTTGGCTTAAGAAATAATCACCATCGTTGTGGTACCGCTCAAGGAAAGTCAATGCACTGCCTAAACGTTTGGTTTTGTGCACATCCGTTAACATTTTCGGTACCCAACGTGAGCACAATTTTCGGTAATTCAAGTGCTCGGTCACAAGTGCCATACAAAACACTACGAGAAACATTAGGAAAGTCATCACACAAGGAAGAAATCGTAAAGCGTCTGTTTTCTCTCACCTTAGTGTCCACTTTCTGCGCCAAATTTTCATTAACGACCGAAGGACGCCCACTCCGTTGTTCATTATGCACATTTGTGCGGCCATCTTTAAATGCTCTCACCCACTTTCTCACCATTCCATCACTCATAATGTTTTGTCCGTAAACATCACAGATCTCACGATGCATATCGATCAGTTTTAGGCCTTTAGCACAAAGAAATCTTATAACAGCCCGTACTTCACAGCAGGGCCGGCGGATAGTGTGGGTATGGTGGGTAGCAATACCCACCCGGGAAATTCCGGGTGGGTAAAATACCCACCCGGAATTTAAGAGTGCATAAAGGAAAGAAATGAGAGAAAGAGAGAGCAGACCAGCTAAGCATGTTAGTTTCGTCCTTCAAAATGCGTGTATAATAGCCTGTGTACCCACAACACCAACATTAGCGACGCACTAAATCCCTTTGATGTTTCAATAGAGACCGCCACCCTAGCTGTCGCCAACTGAGCAAACAATCGTGAGTGAAAGCAAGAATTCTACGGTAACATAGTGTACGTCCACAACAGTCATGTGTGAAAGCTGCATTAGTGTATTTCGGCTGACTCTCAACATAAAATTCAAATGGATAAATTCATAGTGAATCTGAAAAGGAGAAACGAATTGAGTGTAGATACTGCTAGAAGACTGCAGAACGTGGAGGATAAATTTGCATCGCCCTTAGACGAAGGATCCACTGGAATCTTAAAAGATGGCCTTGTTCAGTCAGCTGACAGTCAAAATCGAGAAAGTAAGTAAAATTCTTATTCTTGTTCTTCACTATATAGGACTACATAAATACGTGCGCATGTAATGATTATTCACGTGTATGTACTAGAGATGTAATGGAAGCGACGTTATGGAAGCGGAAACAGAAGCCGAAGTTATATGAAAATGTGATTTAGTGTTCAGATTCTTCATTTAGTGTCTAGTTACTTCTGTTTAGTAGAAATGACAAATAATGTTTATTTTAATAATCAAATCAAACAGTAATAGTAACTGACTTTGAAGTAGTAGTTTTCTAGTTACTATGATTAATATTAGAAAGTTAAAAGACTGATATTGATTTTTTTTTTCCCTTCATGTAACTTAAGATTTACATTTAATTTTTCAGACGTTTTAAATTCTTCTGGATGGATGGATTTCAAATTGCTTTTTAAAGCAATGGTGGTACCAGTATGTTCTTTCAGAGAATACCTAATGTACGTACATTTTGCCACAGATTCAGTTTTTTGTACACAACTATCTAAATAGGACTTGGTTTTGGTTTCATTTTGAGACACGCTACTACAGTGTTTCCCAACCTTTTTCGGGTCATGTCCCACTTTAATCATTTTATTTTTCGCCCCCATACATAATTTTTAATAAAAAAATACTTGTTATTAAAGAAACTCATATTGGATGATTTTTGAAAGAAAACACTTTAATATTGTCATAAAACACAGCTAGTAAAATTAAAAAATATATAATGAAATACTAAAATTAAAATTCAAAAGATTTTTAATAAAGATTTAT
Organism: Vandiemenella viatica; assembly: GCA_031002005.1. Classification (NCBI taxonomy): domain Eukaryota; kingdom Metazoa; phylum Arthropoda; class Insecta; order Orthoptera; family Morabidae; genus Vandiemenella; species Vandiemenella viatica. Next base: position 249,264,588 of record JARYHS010009186.1, read on the forward strand.
CATGGCAATTTAGTGTGATCCTTTTAAGAATTTGCTTTTTTGCTATATTTTGTACCTATATCTAGCATTGCATTTAAATAACCCGAAGAGAAAGCGGTAAAGTCGTATCAAGTCAATTTCTAAATTGCCCCCCTAAAAAAACCAAATTGCCCCCCTGTGGGGCGTGGGCCCCACGTTGGGAAACACTGCGCTACTATCTTACAATAAAATACATACCTAAGGGGCCCACAGACGACCAACTTGATTGGCAACTTTGTTGTGTACTTTATTGGCAACCAAGTTGTACCGCGGTCCGAGTACTTGTCATCAGGTTTTTTTGCCGGATGTTTTCTCTTGCTACTTTCTATTATTTTTTATTGCAGTTTTAAGCATTTTGGTTATAGTAGAGCGTAGTTTGTGAAAAATGAGTGACTGAGAATTGCAGTTTTTATTTTTAAGAGAGTTGTGTGAAGATGAATGAGATGCATCCTGCTGGTCTCAAAGGAATGGCATCAAAACTGCACAGATTGCTCTGTTCAATTTTTAGTGACGGAGATACGCTTCACTAAAGCTGACTATTTTCATATATTTTTAAGACTGGAAAATAAAACCTAGTATGAATTGTAGGACAAATTGCGAAAGTTTATTTAAAAGGACACCACCATGAGGATTTTATTGCTGTGAACGAATGGTCGTTCGCAACCCCGATACTTTTAGCTAGTGGTCAGAGCGTCGAGGATTTAAAATGTTTCAACGCTACATGCTATGTACTCTCTTTGGCTCCGGCTCCAAACCTTTAGCTCAGTTCTATATTTTTCAATTGCCTCCGGTAGCCAGTTCTAATATTTCTTATTTTTTCCTTAAAACTGTGAATATTCGTATTTAGCCCAATTTTGTGGAAAAGAACAATGAATTTTTTCACGCATTCTTCTTGTTGTTGCGATTCTTAAAAATTTCAGGTTTCCACAACTTGGGTAGCGTCTCAAAAAATTCACCCAGATTTGAATGTTTGGTATACTTGCCATATTCGAAAAGCAATTTTGATCTCAACATTAGTAAGTTGTCCAAATAACATCTGGTCAAAACGAAAACGTACAGTAATCGAAAACAGTAACATTGACAGAACAGTTGAAAGTTAACAACTAATACTGAAAACTGTGTTGTTAACTTCCCCACAGACGCCACAAAAAGGTCGCCCACCAAATACGAAATTTTTTGATCTCAACTCTAATCGGATCTCAACATGTCAACCATGAACCTACTTACAGACGTTCAACACGGCACCAAAGTTGGCAGCCAAGTTGATCGTTAGGGGACTCTACACAATGCATGTAATAATTACAAAAAAGGAACCCTCACCGATACGTTACCACTCCGACCTATTGTCGGCGCTCACTCAACTGAAATTATCTCAAACAGCACCGCAGTACCCAGTGACATCAGTTCCATTTAATCTGATTTACTTTTTGGTTTCGCTACAAAAGATGCAGAAACGGAAACAGAAGCTGAAGTCCCAAATCTTATGGAACATCGGGACTTGCGGAAGAAAAACAGAACTCAGTTACATTCCCAGTAAGAAAGCACGTGGCGTACACACGCGTGCGCGCGCGCACACACACACACGCATGTATATATTATATTACACTACTTACACTTGTTTGTGTATTTATGCGTAAGGACCAATAGACCCATTATACGCAAAAGTTTCAGCCACACTTACAGCCGGTAACACAGGGTAGTATATCTATATATACGAGTTTGTATCACCATAAGATGGCGACAATGTTTTTAGTCGCCGAAATATCGTGTGACAACGCATTCTTGACTCGGCTAGTCATCCGAGAGCATTTCATACACCTCAAGTTTTTTTCCGCAGATCTTATTTTTAAAATTATTACAAAGTACTAATGTCGTTAAAGAGTCGATTCGACAACGATTCTGCCCAGTTCTTCAAATCATTAGAACTATTTGCTCTGTGACAACCCACAAATTTAGAAAAAATTATAAATTTCTGTAATCATGATTTTGAACAAGAAAGATTGTCAGTGATAGAGACATGTTTTTGAAACTTTTGAAAAGGCAAGATGAGGAGCCAAAAAATTTAAGAGGGGTTGTAGATTTTTTACAGAAGTATCAATGGACTAGAGGACTCATACCAGAGTTTATACGCTTCGTCCGACTACTCATTACAATACCTGGGTCGTCCTGTTCAAATGAACGAAGTTTTTTGGTCTTCCGCCGACTCAAGAGATACATAAGATCGACAATGTTGCAAGATCGATTAAATAACATTGCTCTATTACATGTACATAGCAACCTTACTAACGAACTTGATTTGGAAAAATTATTGAATCGTTTCATTTACAAACAAGCAAAGCGCAGTACAGTTTTTGCATTGCGCAGTTAATACTGATTAATAATAAATTTAAAAAATAATAATAAATCTTTTGTACACAGCTAAAATATATTTAATAAATTTATTAATAAATAAATATTATGATGAATTTTTAAATTCATTTTCTACTTTTTACTCCTATGAATTTCCCTTATGAATTTGATTCCATAGTTATCACTACCATTGTTTTAAGTATGATATTTCAGGGACCTGCCCCCCCCTTTTTTTCTTGCCTGACTACCCACCCGGGCCTAACACGAAACGCCGGCCCTGCTTCACAGTCGGCGGGACTCACGATTATCGGAGGCATCTTAAACACTCAGTGAACAACGTAAACAAGGAAGAATTAGACTGTAATGGCGTCAGTGCGTAGGCAAGAGATGCAGGTACCCAGTGCGCATTGCGCGGAACGTCGACCGTAGCACTGCAGCCACGGTGTGACAAAACGGTACTTACTTAAAAAATACGCCTCGTAGATACACAAATAAAAAATAAAATAAAGGTTGATTATGATTATAAGGTGTGGAAAGAATTGCTTGTTGAAGACTTGAAATGTAAATACCTTGGCATTACATTTGATAACAAGCATTAACTGGGCAGGACACATAGGACAGGCTGATAGGAAAAGGTTTCAAAATTCTGCACTTATTGGAGAGAGTGATGAGGTGATGTGCGAGAGAAGTAAAGGAAATGGGTTGCTAAAGCTTTGGTCAGATCATTGCCTGAATATGGTGATGTGGTATGGAACCCACATTTTGAGTATCAAATACAGGAGTTGTAGAGGGTGCAAAAAAGGGCTGCTAGATTTGTTTCTGGAAACTACCGCAGAACGTAATCAGTAACCGATATGATAAAATGAGCTGGAATGGCAATCATTTGAATGACAGAAGGAGGGTGAAGAGGTTCAGGGTTTAGACGCATTTTTACGCTCGCCATTCCTGTTATAATTCATTATAGTCTCCTTCTTATAATATGAAACAAACCTTTAAGCTACACCACTATGAAATCTTTCTACAGCACTTCGTATATTACTCTGCTCTATACATTAATTTTTTCACACTGTGAAAAACAAATTAACACAACTTCAATAATGTTCTCTAATGCCACAGCCGTAAATATTTTTCATGATTCAAAATCCTTTCATATTCTCATATCTCTTTACCGGTGCCATTTAAAATCGCGCAGTTCTCTTCAATCAACTTCCTTCATTCAATCCTTCTTCATCCTTCCATTCTTATTTAGTAATCTCCATGACCAGCCCTCACATTTTCTCCTTGCTATCAGAGTATCTTCAAAAAATCTTATTAGTATTTTAGATCACCATTTTATATTTATTAAGTGAGACTCCTGTATAGTAACTGATTAAGCTACACTGATCAGCCAAGTCATTATGACTACTTAGTTACTAGCATATTGGTCCAACTCCGCGAAATAGAGCAGCGATTCGGCGTCGCATGGATTCTACAAGTCCTTGGTAGGCTTCCAGAGGTATCTGACACCAGATTTCTACGTCACATGTCACGAAATTCCCTTAAAATACGGACCAGCGGTTTGTGGGCGAGAGACCTGGGAACGAGCATCTCGGGAACGGAGATACTAGTCGGCTGTTTGCGTGCTACTGTACTGAGCATCTGTGGAAAGTGTTTGTAGGACGGCAAAATCACGAGTAGGCGAAAATGTGGCCGACCGAGCAATAGGGGACATCAACCACCTGTTATTCTCCTGCAAAAAATACACCAACATCAAAAAAAAAAAAAAAAAAAAAATGCGGAAGGAACTCACAAGGTGCAAGATCCCCTTCCCAACTAATTTAGCCATCCTGCTCTCTTCCAACAACCACTCAATATACAGAACCATAATGTCCTTTTTTAAAGAAGGAAATATTCAAATATAAGACAAAGCGGACCAGCCAATCCTAGACCAACAGTCATAAACTAAGTAGATACACTAACCCTTCAAAAATACTCCACATTATCTAGAACATACACACTAAAGCAACACCCATTGAGAATAGTTACAAATACAAGTACGCAACATTATTCACACCAAAGGATCCAAATAGATAAGGCAATCACAGGAACTATTTCATGAATATTCAATTGTGGTGGAAAGATACAAAAAGCGGTCCCCTGGGCTTTTGGCGACGACTCACACGGTGCAATTGAAAAGGCAATAACGTGATGTATTTTATAAAGAAATTGTAACCCATCTCTCATGGGACTTACGAACCATTGTAAAATAATGGATAAGAAATTGTAATTTAACTGAAACATCAAACATAAACCAATGTAAAATTAAATGTAAAGAACCTTAGCAGTATGGCCGACCAAGGCCGAAAGCCAACACAAATAAAATAATAAAATAAAATGTTTTGGCAGGTCAGTGTATATTGAATACAGTTAGGAGATGTTTGTTGTTGTTGTATGTTGTAGCCCCCCGGCGGGGCTGCGCGTCATCCCCTCCTCCGTGGCGAGGAGGTCGTCGTCCATTGGCTGCAGGTCGCTGCTGTCGGGGCCCAGGAGGTCCTCCGCAGGCCTCGTCTTCCTCACCTGCCACGACCCCGTGCGGGTGAGTACCTCATTACACCGTCTACAAACATTACAAAAGCTGTCAGTTTCTCGTTGATTGAATGTTTACGTGAAATGGCTGGTGTAAACTGATACTAGTTTGAAATCCCAGAGGAAACACGTGCCGAAGGCCGCCGGTTCGAATCCGGCCGCGGGCATGGATGTTAAGTGTTGTGTGTCTGTGTGAATGTCCTGTCCGTCCTGTGGTGTCCATACATTGGAAAAAATACACATTGAGCTGGCTGTATGGCCTCCGTTGCCGAATGCCATTAAAAAAAAAAAAAAAAAAAAAAAAAAAAAAAAAAAAAAAAAAAAAAAAAAGTACGGTGCACGACTACACAATGAGGTAATTGTTTCGCTCAAGAAGAGAACGACTTCTCGTGAGAACCTACCCATTTTGCAGCAGATGCACTCATTTTGGACAAAAATAAATTGTAAATCAGCATCAGGTATATAGCAGAGTTTTGAAACAAAACTAAGATAGATTTGAAATATCGGTATATTAGTAAATCAAATTTCTAATTCTTAGTCGAGGGTTTTCATGAAAGTTAAAGACAGTGAAAACAATAAAGGGAAATTATTACTTAAAAACAAACAAACAAAATATTACCTGATTTCTATATATCCTGTGCATTATGTATTTCAACTGCGAGAACGTATCGTTCGGCCGTGAATCTGTCTGTCTGGATAATTGGGATTCAAAGAATGGAAAAACTTCCTCTCGGATTTTGATAAAATTTCACATAATACAGGACCCATCGTCCGATGGACAAAATGGGTCAAGCTTCATTTAGATGTGAACAAATAAGACAAAACTGTCCAGAAGTAAGTATCAATTTTTACGACGAACACAAATCCCGAAAAAACTGCTTAACATAAAATAGTCCGGTATGACTATTACGCAGAATTTGAGTTCAGCAAATAGAAAATACTAGGCGCTTCCTAATAAATGAATCATAACATTCTGTGAAAATAGGAATATTTCGTTACGAGTCTTTCGTGGTGATGCCAGAAGGTGTCGGCCAACTGAACGAAAGTGTGAAGAGGTCACCGAGAAAAATCCAACCAAACAGTGAGTTCAGTGATGCAAATTACTGTGTTGAAATATGTTTCATACTACAGTCATAGTGTGTGCCTATCATCAGTGCAAGAGCCTCGCTGTTTGAAGCTGTGGCTACAAGTTTCAAACAACCGGCTCGCCAGGCACACACAATGGCCCCAACAGGAAAACAATGCATAATATAGTCATCACATCACTAGCTCAGCCCCGCGCTACGACAGCACAATAACCGTCTCCGCTGATAACAAAAATGCATACCTTCACTCCGTACACAAACGTTTACTCATTACGTTGCCCGTTACCTGCACTTCAGCAGATGAGCTAGAATATCAGCACTGAGATTAACTTTTCTTAAATGAGCTAATCTTGTATACATTTTTTCTTCTGGGGTTTCATAAAAGATATGGTGTACGTACCTCCTTTGCCGGCCACTCTACCTGAACTTAGAGCAAGAATTTACGCTGCTGCTGAGCAAGTTACACCTGAAATGCTAGTCTGGGAAGAAATCGACTACCGATGGGATGTCTGCAGAACAACCAACGGAAACCACATAGAACATCTTTAGTTTAAGGTAAAAAAACTTGAAGTGCTTTCCTTTAAAACAACACCAAAACCAGCTCTGTACCTTGTTTCATAAAATTTATATGAATTTTCAAAGTTGTAAAGTCCTTCCTGAAACATCCTGTATATATATATATTTATTCTAACGTACGGTGGGTCAGGGTGCCTTATTAATTAACAAAACATATGAATTTAATTTTTAATCTCAGGTAAAATTTTATTAAAGTTATTTCAATTGAGACAGGGTGCATAATCAATTAAAATGCATGACATCATGATTCATCAATAAAACTTCCAAAACCTGGACATTTTCTCAGGCATTAAAATTTACACGTGAAGTGAACATATCATTTCTGTCATCACTCTAATTTTTACGACATATAAACAAATTGACTAATCAAAAAGACAAAAACACCTCATTGATTTTGTTATAAACAAGAAGTTATTTGAATTTATTGCTCCGGCTAGAACTCATTAGAGTTCGGCAGATTGAAATTCTTAACTGCAAGTTTCCTTGCCAAGGTCGCTACTTGGGTGAGAGAGCGCCTTCGAATTTTAGTGCACTTTTATAACGTGGGTGTTTACCGTGAGTCAGCACAGGGGTAGACACGCCAGCACCTGTCTTCACATAAACCACCTCCAATCACACTTGTGTCCGTGTGGACGCAAACACTTATCACTTTGTACGGGTCGCCTCTTGTTAGCTCCGCGCTCGCCTCTGTGACCTCTCGCCTCGCGATCTGTCGGACGAGTCGCTTCCACAGCTCGGGGAGTCCCCTGGACGTCAGTTCTGCCAATCCAGGCTCGTCTTCCTCCCTGTCATCCCCGGATACGTCCAGACATGGAAGAAATGTTTTAAATAAAATAGTAACTACTTTGTTATTGGAGGGCCACAGTGTCCCCACACACACACACGACCTCTCAACATTCAGACTCCTCCTCAGTTTCGGGGAATTGCATTTTATCGGCACTTCACCTGGCTCTCATTGTTCGTGAGAAAATGCTAACACGCCGTGTCTGAATTTCACTACGGTCTGTCTCCATAAATTGTCAATACAAGAACAGCCAGTAAAAGAAAATTTAACTATTTCTGATGTTATGGATGTAGAGGAGCCAGAGGAAGAAACAGAAAATTCCGACACCGACCGAACGAGTGTTGGTGGTGCTGATACTAGTGAATGTAGTACTGACATAGAGGATGAATAAAATTATGTTACGTATATAGATTGTAATAAAAACCATTTGTTGGCTACCGTTAAGAAAACGTGAGTTGCCAAAAAAAGGGAGGGGGAATTATTAAATTCTGAAATAACTCCTGAAAAATGAAAAATACATATAATAATGATGTTAAAGGGGATCTAATAGGTTACTAACTAGAACCATGAATTTCAGACACAAAATAAAACCTCATTTATTGAGTCTTATGCCTTACAAGGTCGGGTAGTAATTAACGTTACGTTAAAACACAATTAGATCAGCAAAACAAGCAATACCCGACGTTTACAATTCGCCGGAGTAAGCAAACAAAACTGAATGAAATATCTCAAACAAGTAATAAAAAAAAAAAAACAGCAAAGTTAACATTGAAATAATATGGCAACACAGGCCATCAAATTGAAGCTAACATTTTACTGTACAAAGGAAAAATCCCAGGGGGCGCCGTATAAAGTGAATGAAAAGCATCAAAATTGAATTAACAAACAGCAAGATGCTTAAGAAAAAATTGAATTGAATATAAATCCAGCTAGCTCAGAATTTAAGTGGCGGGAGCAGAGTCTTAACCCAGGCGTCGCTTAAGGGCACATAAGTCTGTTAAAAATCCACTGGATAGTGACCGTTGTTTCTGGTAAATTACCATAGTATCATCGCCGTGATGGTGAGCGACAAACACAATGCCACTGCAGCAATGGAAGCTAAATAAGCGGCTACGACCGCGTTATTAGCATAACTTCCAAATAATGGCAAGCACGCCACTCAACATCTCGCTTTTCCAAAGCAAGAAGTGATCAACCACAATGATCATCAGAAAGCGTGCCGGCTAGCACGTCTGTTCACCAGCTCGTCTTGGACCCAAGTCACGTCCGTTCATCAGCTCGTCTTGGACAGAAGTGTTGTCTCAAAAATGGCTCCTTCCTCTTCCTCGGCTAGTTGCTCGCCACATGCAAAAGAACTCCACGGAATTAGTATTGTAGCCCCCAATAAATGTTCAGGATTGGCTAGCTACACATTTCCGTCGTCACGTGTTTAATATCACGCGTCGCATTCGCTGACTCCTTCGCGCGTTTCCTACTTGGCCTTCGGGATAGCGGCAAGGTGGGGTAGATCGTTGACCGAATTCCAACGGGACTCAAGCCGGGCTGGCCCGGCGTCACCTTGTCGCCTCGCCTGCTCCATTGTTCCACCCTCAACGGTCGAAATGGCAGTCTCTAGCCTTCAATATTTAAGCGTTCTGAGCCATGCGTCTACAGAAAAATTAATTTATAATAAACTATACCTTTGGCCGCCCTGGTTTAAACATACATTTAACCTATCCAGACAACCCTCATTATTTATAATTTATTTACACGTTCCAAGATTAAATAATTAATAAACTTGAATATAATAAAAAAGGAAAAAAGAAAGAAATATGAATATAATTAATAATGACTTGATTATATTCATTGTGGGTGACAGCGTCACCCACAATATACCTGCCACCCAATCAAAATAAAATTATGCCAATAATTTTATTTGAACTATTGTAACCCTACAGTTGCATCAAAATCATTGCCTACATTATAGTTTCATGGTTCCAGCTCACTCAAACTATCGCATACATGTGACCTCTTTAAATGTAAATACGACACGTGACTCTGGTTAACACAAATAATGAAATGTCTTATCCTAATATGCAAAGTAAAACATCATAAAACATTGACAGGTACAGAGATGTAAATGAACGACAAAATAGATCTGTTCAATCAATAAACAAAAAAAATGATGTAAGCACAAGATAATAACATTAAAACTAAACAACTCAATTAATTATTTACAACGGGCTATGCAAATCTAGCACATGTGTTGAAGTTAGATATAGCAACAACAAGAATAAAGAATGCACCGAATGTCCATTATCAAGGCCGACACAAGTATGCCGAAACCACATAACATGAAAATCAAATGGAAAAGAAAAATCTTCCGCGAATTTACATAATTTAATCCTTCCGCGAATTTACATAATTATCCATACAATACAAAAGAAAGACGGTTCTCGCAAAATGAACTATATTATGCTTTCCAAACTACACTCGTAGCAAAGACATTATAGCGGTGAAACTAAGCGATCAGCTGTTTCCACTTTGCCCGCTCTGTTGTTGTCAGTAAGCGCTGTCCCGTTAGGCTTCGGCTCAGGCTACCTGTTTTCGTTTAACCTGATTACGATCCTTCCAGGAAAACTGGCGGTCGGCACAGCCGCTTCCAAACAGCTGAGCGTCCTTTACCTGTTCTCGCTGCGTTAGCGCTACGCTTGTTAGGCAATTACGTGTCTTAAGACTGACACTCTCACTTTCTAAAGATATGCTCTACGTTATTACCTAACTAAATGTACATTGATCCTTAAGCTATATTTACAAACATCCGTCTAGGAACTTGTAGACTATGCTGTGTGAAACGGGCGCAAATTCCGGGCATTATGCGGGCCGAGCTCCGTTCTGCCGTCGGTCAGCATGTAGCAGTTTGGGGAGATAATCCGCGCTACTGAGAACGGTCCCGAATACAGCAGAAAGAATTTGGAAATTAATTTTCGCTGTGCGTCAGACGGGGTCATAGTCCTAAGTAGCACCTGCTGCCCGACGCTAAACGTTTGCGTCCGCAATCCGTCGTGCTTGCGTTGCCGCTTCGTAGCTTTCTCTACCAAGAATTCATGTGCTTTCTTATGTCATCCTCGGGATTCTTCTCGGGTTGATCCTTAAATTTTACATTGATACGAATCAGACGCCGTCTCATCCCGCACGAAATGATCGTGAGTTTCTCATTAGCATCGGCATAGCTTTGGCTTTGACTGTGGTGCTGTCGTCAAGTTTCTCGTCAGTATCGGCATAGCTTTGGCTTCCGTGCTGGCGTCAAGTTTTCCTTTTTCCCGCATTTTGTCGGTTGGGTTCTGTGGTATGAGATTTTGCTCGTCAGCTGATGCGCATATAGCTCTTCCTCCGTTATTCAAATTGCCTTCGCGTCCCGCGGTGTCTTGCATTGGTTTGGAACTATTTATTCCAAGGCTCTGCTCACAGGCCTCATGTTTCCAATGCAACACCTCCGGAACCAAATTTGTCACCGTCTTATTTCCCCAATCCAGAATGACTTTACGTTTTGCTAAGAGGTCGCATCCAACGATCACATCTTGCGTCAAACCGGGTACTATAAGTAGTGGCAACATTAACTCGCTATTCGCGACTTTCACGGGGATTAGCGCTTGCGTGCTAACGATCTTTTCTCTCTTTCCTATTGCAGGAACCACCGTAACTTGCGTTGTGGGAATTTCTTTTAGCCGCGGATTCTTATCTTTCAAGCGTAGCAGAAATTTCTTAGACATTACGGAGACAGACGATCCCGAGTCAATTAAAATATTCGCCCGTATGCCATATGCAATAATATCTACACGGGGACACTTCGCGCGCGCCATGAGGCTGTCGCCGGATACCATATCTTCTTCTTCTCGATATTTTCCGGTCCTTCGCCGCGCCAATATTCCAAACTGCCGAGGCAAATGCTGTCGGCGTTTGCAGCGTCCCCCGAAAAATCTCATTGTGACGGCGGGGAATTAGACGCGTTGCTAACGCCGCCCACATTTTCCTCCGTCGCCTTTGCACACATTTCCGGTTCCGCGTTTTCAATTGAGATCGCGTTCACTGGAAATTCTTGTGGATACGCGGATCGGTTGTTTCCCGACCGCTGATGATTTTTATCATCCTTCCACTGTGCATTTCCGTTCTTCCATTTCTTCCCTCCATTACGATTGCCGGAATTTTGATTGGAAGATTTCCCATTCTGTCCATCAGCATAGGAAGCTTTATTGCCGCCATGCGGTCGCTTAGACTCGCTTTGCGCTTCGCCATGGTTTCGTTCCGCGTCTTGTCTCGCCAGATTATCGGCCATTTTCCCGATTCTGTCAAGGTTACCGACGGTTTCTAGCAGTTCTGGTATCGTACGAATGACCACGGGGTTAATGAGTGACTGCACTTGTGGACCAAAGTGCGCGATCACCATCTCTATGAACTCTCCGTCCGTCATTTTGTCGTCGAATTGCCTACACTGCACCAGCAAAGTTTTCACGTAGCTTTCCATCGAATAATGCCACTTGGGAATGTACCTTCCTTGGTACAGCTTTATCCTCGCCTGGTTCTGGATCTTTTTCGACCAGAAGGTCTCAAGAAACAGGACTCTGAATTCGGCGTAAGATAAGTTAGTTTCGGACGCAATTTTCAGCCAGAGTCTGTCTGTTTCTGAAAATGATTCCTCGACTAACACAAGCTTCATGGAATCAGGCACTCCTTTGATTTCAAAATACCGCTCCATTTCGGTAAGATAAATCTAGGATTTACGTCTTTGCGGACCCAAAACGTGGCAACTTAAGCTCGATATTAGCTGCAGCGTACTGTGCGTAATTCGCGTGAACAATACTCCCGCTAGCGTTGGACTACTCACTTCCTTCATTTTGGATTCCAACTGCGCCAGTTTTGAATTAGTGTTCTGCGCAAGTGTTTGCTGTGACGCTTGCAAATCCTGTTGTGCCGTTTGTACTCGTTCAACCGAACTTGTGACCTCCGACACCTTTGCATTTACAGCCTGCAAGCTTCGTTCAGTATTATCCTTAATCTCGTGGACAAATTCCGAGATCTGACCGAGACTCTGGTGGCTTTCTTGCCGCACGTGCTCGACAGATTTTTCGGTCGCGTCCAAACGCTTCGAGATTTCCGCGCTTGATTCCTGCAATGCAGTGCATGTTGCCTGAATCGTATCTGTGCGTCTCTCCAACACTGAAACATTCGCTCGCATCTCCGATTTGAATGCACTCATTTCACGGGTCATTTCCTCGCGAAAAACGGACAATTTTCCGTCCATGCCCTTCAATAAAGCACTTTGTGATTCAAATTTTTGACTTAACTCCTCCCGTTGTGAAGCTATTTGTTTAGTTAATTCCTCCCTCAATGAGCCAGAAGTTTTACTTATCTCCTCCCTCAACGAGATAGAATTTTGACTTTGTGCATCTAATTTCTGATTTGTGAAGCCATTTGTTACTTAATTCCGCCAGCATGTTAAATTAGGTTTTGGTCTTGGGGTTGTGCGGTCGCCGGTGGCAATTCTACCGTTATTTGCGACGCACGTGTTTCAACTTCTGCCCGCATGGGTGGATTTTGAACGGTTTCATTGTCTGGGGTTGGAAAAATCCCTAACTGTTCCCCATCTAATGATGCATTTGAATGGATGCTACGCGTACTAGGAGTATCATTACACTCTTCGTTCGCCAACGGCATTTCGTGTACTTCCGGTGCTTGATCCATCGCGTCAGTTTGCTCGGAAATGTTATGAACAATAATTGATCCGCCCTATTAATGGTGCGTGACCTCAACTTCATAGATTTGATCGTAAGATACAAAATTTCAACTCCGAACAATTTGAACAATCGACAACAAACAAAATACAACCGGCACGATTTAACTCGAAAAGTACAGCATTAAACAAATTTCGCGCATAAATCCCTTCAACATGAAATAAAACCCATCCAAAATTAACAACAAGGAAAAACAACGATGTTTCATGCGACACAAATACCTCAACACATGAGCAAAATCAGCATAAAGAAAAATCTTAACTTTTACCATGCATTAAAATTTCAAAAGCACTGACTCTATCTTTAATTTTAAACTAACCATGCTTGATGCAAGTGAACGAAAATATACTTGAACAACTGATTGAAATAAATCACACATTTAGATTTAAATCAAGCATGGCAAACAAAGCAAACAAATTTCAACATAAAACTTATTCTAAAATAATAAAATGAATCAACACAGGTCACATCCATGGATTTTTTTAGACTTGTGAAATTCTCAAAATAATTTCGACTTGCAAAAGCCCGAAACGTTGGGTGCCAATTGTAATAAACACAATCTTGGGTGCTCCAGAGTGAATATCAGTTGCATAAAAAGGGAGGGGGGATTTATAATTAAATCCTGAAAAATGAAAAATACATATAATAATGATGCTATAAGGGGATCTAATAGGTTACTAACTAGAACCATGAATTTCAGACACAAAATAAAACCTCATTTATTGAGTCTTATGGCCTTACAAGGTCGGGTAGTAATTAACGTTACGTTAAACACAATTAGATCAGCAAAAACAAGCAATACCCGACGTTTACAATTCGCCGGAGTAAGCAAACAAAACTGAATGAAATATCTCAAACAAGTAATAAAAACAGCAAAGTTAACATTGAAATCACATGGCAACACAGGCCATCAAATTGAAGCTAACATTTTACTGTACAAAGGAAAATCCCAGGGGGCGCCGTATAAAGTGAATGAAAAGCATCAAAATTGAATTAACAAACAGCAAGATGCTTAAAAAAAATTGAATTGAAATATAAATCCAGCTAGCTCAGAATTTAAGTGGCGGGAGCAGAGTCTTAACCCAGGCGTCGCTTAAGGGCACATAAGTCTGTTAAAAATCCACTGGATAGTGACCGTCGTTTCTGGTACATTACCATAGTATCATCGCCGTGATGGTGAGCGACAAACACAATGCCACTGCAGCAATGGAAGCTAAATAAGCGGCTACGACCGCGTTATTAGCATAACTTCCAATAATGGCAAGCACGCCACTCAACATCTCGCTTTCCAAAGCAAGAAATGATCAACCACAATGATCATCAGAAAGCGTGCCGGCTAGCACGTCTGTTCACCAGCTCGTCTTGGACCCAAGTCACGTCCGTCATCAGCTCGTCTTGGACAGAAGTGTTCTCAAAAATGGCTCCTTCCTCTTCCTCGGCTAGTTGCTCGCCACATGCAAAAGAACTCCACGGAATTAGTATTGTAGCCCCCAATAAATGTTCAGGATTGGCTAGCTACACATTTCCGTCGTCACGTGTTTAATATCACGCGTCGCATTCGCTGACTCCTTCGCGCGTTTCCTACTTGGCCTTCGGGATAGCGGCAAGGTGGGGTAGTTCGTTGACCGAATTCCAACGGGACTCAAGCCGGGCTGGCCCGGCGTCACCTTGTCGCCTCGCCTGCTCCATTGTTCCACCCTCAACGGTCGAAATGGCAGTCTCTAGCCTTCAATATTTAAGCGTTCGAGCCATGCGTTTACAGAAAAATTATTTATAATAAACTATACCTTTGGCCGCCCTGGTTTAAACATACATTTAACCTATCCAGACAACCCTCATTATTTATAATTTACACGTTCCAAGATTAAATAATTAATAAACTGAATATAATAAAAAGGAAAAAAGAAAGAAATATGAATATAATTAATAATGATTTGATTATATTCATTGTGGGTGACGCTGTCACACCAAAAGATACACTTATGAATCATTATGTAAGACATTATATGATTCAGTAAGATCTAAAATGCACATATAAAATGTAAGTTCCGTAAATAAAACTATAATTTATCAAATTTATTGTTTTCTGAAAAAAAAAAACAATTTAGAAAAAAAAACAGGGTGCTAGGTCTTTTTTCATGTTTATTTTTTCACAAAGCTGAAAAAAAAAATATTTTTTTTTCAATTTACAACACTAGTCCCAATCGACAGGGGCAATCCGGCAGGGACCCTGCAGATTGCCACGTTAGTAGGCTAATGTGTATGTTGCTCCCGATTCGGGGAGATCGGCAGAGCCCGACAAACAATTTGGCAGATTGTCCGGCAGACAGGGAGCAAATTGAGACGTGCGAAGCGCTATTACAACGATTGGGACAATTTCGGCTCAGTAGGCTTTGAGCAGCGAGCGAGT